>CM070492.1:230000-245000 GCA_036324585.1 Champsocephalus esox | reverse complement strand
TTAGGTATAACTAATGAAACATTTTGTTGTTTTTTTGGGGTTTTTTTATATAATATTTTGGAAAATCTTATGCTGCGTTCACACCGGACTCGATGCGATGTTTGGGGGCGGCGCGATCACATGTAAAGTCAAAGCAGAAACGCAGACCAGTGACGCGATCTCGCGGTAGCCAATCAGCGGTGAGTATCTCAGCCTGCCGTCACTGGCGTTCAACCAGAAAACATCAGCCGTTAGCTGTTAGCAGTTAGCACACAGAGATCACAGCTCCTCATATCTGTTCAGAAACTAGACAAAAGTTAAACAAGTACAAACCACAGACTGTCTGTGTCATGGAGAAAACAGTCGCTGGTTTCTTTATGTCTGTAGGCCGTTGTTGTGAGTGTGGAGTGAGCAGATACAACGTTAGCTTAGCCTGGTCGACCCGATCTTCATTCAGAAAACACGCATTTTAAAAGGTTTTTCGCCTGCCGTCTGTCAGCAGACTTGTCAAAGCATTAATTCATGGTTTTTACTAACCGGTATCAGTATGTTGTTACTTCGGCATCATTTAGAAACGTGTATTACAATTTAATCACAGTCAAATATGTTCATGTTGTTGTAGTTGTAGCTCCCGAGCCAGCGCGTCTTGATTGAAGGATGCGAGTAAACACAGCTGACAGCCGTGGTGAAACTCAAGCGGTTAGAGTGATGCAATAGGAGCGATGCGAATATTCACATCGCATCTGGTGTGAACGCAGCATTAGCCATGCTCAGGGGCGGCTCCAGGGGGTAGCTTGGAGTTGCTATAGCAACTCCAACAATTGGCCTAGCAACGGCTTAGCAACCCCATTGTTTTGTTATGAAAATGCATCTATATTTACACAAATTCTCTTGAGATCTATCAGTGGTCGTCGTTTGCTCCTAAACGCTTGAGTTTCACCCATGGTTTCACCACGGCTGCCAGCTGTGTTTACTCGCATCATTCAAACAAGAGGCGCTGGCTCGGGAGCTACAACTACAACAACATGAACATATTTGACTGTGATTAAATTGTAATACACGTTTCAAAATGATGCCGACGTAACAACATACTGATACCGGTTAGTAAAAACCATGAATTAATGCTTTGACAAGTCTGCTGACAGACGGCAGGCGAAAACACTTTTAAAATGCTTGTTTTCTGAATGGAGATCGGGTCGACCAGGCTAAGCTAACGTTGTATATAGGCAATATTAGTTTCTGGTCATTCAGATTTTTTTTAAGGTTCATGTTATTAATACAAAAATGTAATTAAATAATACATGATGTACTATTATTGATGGAGTTACATGGCAGTATTAAAAGTAATTAAAGTTATTTTATCCTTAACCAGCTGCAACATTTAAATAATGACCAAATGAATGCATCACTAATCCAGTTATATCAAAAAATGGCCACTTTGAATAAAGAGTACTTTAAGATGTGGTACTTCAGTCTATTTTGCTGCTAATACTTTAGTATTTTTACTTAAGTATAATTTTTATTGCAGGACTTTTACTTACTGCAGTATTATTACTTTTACTTAATAAGTATAAGATAGTACTTCTTACAACACTGATCATAATGAATACGTTTTTTAATCACACTTTAAATGTTTACTGCATTTGATGAAGCTTCTACTTGATACTAGTTGGACACCTCAATGGGAGCCAACACAGCTGCTTGGCCGTTGTAAGCATGTACACCTGCCGTCACTTCTACTCTATATGCTGTAAGAAGGCAACATATGAAGCGTCCCCTCCTCCTGCCTCCTGGCTGTGCTGCCTGTCTCTATCTTGATCTTCTCCTCCTCTCTCCTCGAATGACAGCAGCTGATAGGCAGATATATTTACACGGTGGCAAGGGAGGAAGAAGTCATCAGCCAAGCCCTGTCCAGCCCCCGGGCTGAGGCAGGCGGGGCTAAAAGGAAACCCTGGCCCCGGAGCCCCTCCCCGAGCGGGGCATATCTGAGCTCTGTGCCGGGCCTGCTCTCAGTTCTCAGCTGGATGGGATCAAAGCTGCACCACCAGACTTCCACTCTGCTCCTCCTCTTTCACTTTCCCTCTGGAGCTGTTGATAAGGCGAGGGTCCACTCCATCTCCTCTCAGTCTGGAGTCCAGAGGGGGCAGGGGGGGTCCAAGTGTGTACCGCTTTTCGAGTGTACACTTTATTTTGCAACTTTTGAACACTGGAACTGTACTGTAAGCATTATGACTCTTCTGGGCTCTGAGCACTCCATACTGATACGAAGCAAGTTCAGATCAGGTGAGTGACATGAGGCTTGTTTGTTCCTGTGTGTGCACTGATCAGGGAACAGTGCTTGGATACACACAGTGTGCCTGTGTACACAATGGTATCTGGAGTGTCTTTAATACACTGCGAGCATGTGGCTGTATGAGGAATACCAGAGGAAGCCCTGGGCTCCGTCTCTCTGATCAACATGCAGCCTTCCTGCTGTCCATCCCCGTCCTGTGAGGGGGTCCGGGCCAGGTCAGCGCACTTGTTGCCTGCCTGCTAGCAGCTAACCTGCTGCTGGGGGGGGGCACGGGAGCGTTCCTCTGCTGCTCGGTGCTCGCTGATAAAGGCCCAGTACACACTGAGAAGGGTCAGAGGTTATCTTAATGAGGCTGATGGTGCTTGTGTGTGTGTATCCATGTGTGTACCTGCACATATCAAAGAGGGAGGTAGGGTCAAATCCCTTTAACACACAGCAGCTGGGAGGGCTTTGTATCCATCTGGCTCCTTTACTCACACACACACACACACACACACACACACACACACACACACACACACACACACACACACTTCTTAGTTGAGTGCATAGTGTGCGTTTGTGTTTGTGCGGTAGTACAGTGTGTGTATTCTGACCAACACTGCCCCCTCCCTGAGGGAAGTGTAACTGATGCTGTGATGTGCAGGCGGGGGTGATGCTTTTCCTCTTCAGTTGTTCAGAGCAGATCTGCAGGGTGGGAATGTGTCCGTGCTTCAGCAGCGTGACAGGCTGAAGGGCCGTGTGCAAGGAGCCTCGCAAGCTCTACACAGAGCATGTTAGCATGTGTATATACTGTCTGTACAGCCCTGGTTGGTCGTCTACACCAGCCTGCTCCAAATATTGTCAGTAAGGAAACCATGAATTGGTCTCCTTCTGCAGCACACTTGGGGAACATTATTACAAGCCATGGGAACTGCATGGTTGAAGCTAAAGGGAAAGATACAGATCTCCTCTAAGTGCTCCCTGTGGACCGCCATTGTTGTGTGAATGTGTGTTACTGACTAGTTCTCATGCCGACTTGATGAACAGCTCAAAGGGCTGCGGCCCGTGAACTTGCTCACTGCCATGACCTGATAGTATGACTGAGGCACCAATTACTAGTGCAATCAAAACTCCAAGCACCACACACACACGCACAGATACACACACACACACACACACACAGACACACACACACACACACACACACACACACACACACACACATACACACACACACACACACACACACACACACACACACACACACACACAGCCACTGTCTTCAGCAGACACCAGTTTGGATAAGCTGCCACACCAACATGATCGATTAGGAATGAAACGATAATTGATTCATCCAAAAAATGAGAAAACGTTATTAAACACTGTCATTTATGAGGATTATCAACTTTATATTCATTTTGACTTTGCTTTTAGGATAATCATTTTGTGCTCATCATGTTGCGCATTTACCGGCCAATCAGCTGGTGAGAAAAACCAATATTACTCCAATGAGCGAAATCCTTGCTGACATGTACGGTAAATAACACAAGAGACAGGACGGATAACGAAAGGCACTGACCTGTGGACGGGTCGCCTTTTATGCTCCACTTTCTTGTTTCCAACCAAATGTAAAGAGTTGACTTGAATCCCGTTGACTGAGGCTCCTGCACAGACTGTGTCCTCCTGCCCCTCTACACGCTGTCCTCTGACTGCCCAGAACCAAGGGATGGTGAGCGCATGTGAGTGATGTCAAATTGGGGATTCACTGAATGCAGCCGTATGTGACAGAACAGTTCATTCAGGAGCACCTGTGTATCAGATATGTGACGGTAGCAGTGCTCACCCCTTTACTCTCTTCATGACAGAAGGGCTGAGGAAGTGGGTTTGGTGTCACGGGGCACAACAGAAGCATCACATACCAACAGGAACACAACGCCTACAACAGCATGTGCTGGATGGGTTGTGCTAGAGCAGGGAGAAGTACTCAGATCTTTACGTTTTTTTTGCCAACCCCAACATGAGACAGAATCCCTTTGCAGCTTTTTGGTGTTGTTTCCATGGTTACCTCCACCGCTAGCTGCTGTGTCTGTGGTTGCACGTCAAAGAGACAGAGAGGGCAAAGTTAAAGCCATTAGAACTTTGGCAAAGCGGTTGTGGTGTCCAGGAGCAAAACAGATACAGCGACGTGGCTTGCCCCACATCGACAGCATGGCGTTCAGTAGGTGCGCCGTGTGAGGAGGTTCTTAAGGGAAAGGCTTTTCGTCAGAATGATGGACAGCTAGGTGCGCCGTGTGAGGAGGTTCTTAAGGGAAAGGCTTTTCGTTAGAATGATGGACAGCTAGGTGCGCCGTGTGAGGAGGTTCTTAAGGGAAAGGCTTTTCGTTAGAATGATGGACAGCTAGGTGCGCCGTGTGAGGAGGTTCTTAAGGGAAAGGCTTTTCGTTAGAATGATGGACAGCTAGGTGCGCCGTGTGAGGAGGTTCTTAAGGGGAAGCCTTTTAGTTAGAATGATGGACAGCTAGGTGCGCCGTGTGAGGAGGTTCTTAAGGGAAAGCCTTTTCGTCAGAATGATGGACAGCTAGGTGCGCCGTGTGAGGAGGTTCTTAAGGGAAAGGCTTTTCGTTAGAATGATGGACAGCTAGGTGCGCAGTGTGAGGAGGTTCTTAAGGGAAAGGCTTTTCGTTAGAATGATGGACAGCTAGGTGCGCCGTGTGAGGAGGTTCTTAAGGGAAAGCCTTTTAGTCAGAATGATGGACAGCTAGGTGCGCCGTGTGAGGAGGTTCTTAAGGGGAAGCCTTTTAGTCAGAATGATGGACAGCTAGGTGCGCCGTGTGAGGAGGTTCTTAAGGGAAAGGCTTTTCGTTAGAATGATGGACAGCTAGGTGCGCCGTGTGAGGAGGTTCTTAAGGGGAAGCCTTTTAGTTAGAATGATGGACAGCTAGGTGCGCCGTGTGAGGAGGTTCTTAAGGGAAAGCCTTTTCGTCAGAATGATGGACAGCTAGGTGCGCCGTGTGAGGAGGGCTTTTCGTCAGAATGATGGACAGCTAGGTGCGCCGTGTGAGGAGGTTCTTAAGGGGAAGCCTTTTAGTCAGAATGATGGACAGCTAGGTGCGCCGTGTGAGGAGGTTCTTAAGGGAAAGGCTTTTAGTCAGAATGATGGACAGCTAGGTGCGCCGTGTGAGGAGGTTCTTAAGGGAAAGCCTTTTAGTTAGAATGATGGACAGCTAGGTGCGCCGTGTGAGGAGGTTCTTAAGGGGAAGCCTTTTAGTCAGAATGATGGACAGCTAGGTGCGCCGTGTGAGGAGGTTCTTAAGGGAAAGCCTTTTAGTCAGAATGATGGACAGCTAGGTGCGCCGTGTGAGGAGGTTCTTAAGGGAAAGGCTTTTAGTCAGAATGATGGACAGCTAGGTGCGCCGTGTGAGGAGGTTCTTAAGGGAAAGGCTTTCCGTTAGAATGATGGACAGCTAGGTGCGCCGTGTGAGGAGGTTCTTAAGGGAAAGCCTTTTCGTTAGAATGATGGACGGCTAGGGGCGCCGTGTGAGGAGGTTCTTAAGGGGAAGCCTTTTTGTCAGAATGATGGACGGCTAGGTGCGCCGTGTGAGGAGGTTCTTAAGGGGAAGCCTTTTCGTTAGAATGATGGACAGCTAGGTGCGCCGTGTGAGGAGGTTCTTAAGGGAAAGCCTTTTCGTTAGAATGATGGACAGCTAGGTGCGCCGTGTGAGGAGGTTCTTAAGGGAAAGGCTTTTCGTCAGAATGATGGACAGCTAGGTGCGCCGTGTGAGGAGGTTCTTAAGGGGAAGCCTTTTCGTTAGAATGATGGACAGCTAGGTGCGCCGTGTGAGGAGGTTCTTAAGGGGAAGCCTTTTCGTTAGAATGATGGACAGCTAGGTGCGCCGTGTGAGGAGGTTCTTAAGGGAAAGGCTTTTAGTCAGAATGATGGACAGCTAGGTGCGCCGTGTGAGGAGGTTCTTAAGGGAAAGCCTTTTAGTCAGAATGATGGACAGCTAGGTGCGCCGTGTGAGGAGGTTCTTAAGGGAAAGGCTTTTAGTTAGAATGATAGACAGCTAGGTGCGCCGTGTGAGGAGGTTCTTAAGGGAAGCCTTTTAGTCAGAATGATGGACAGCTAGGTGCGCCGTGTGAGGAGGTTCTTAAGGGGAAGCCTTTTCGTCAGAATGATGGACAGCTAGGTGCGTCGTGTGAGGAGGTTCTTAAGGGAAAGGCTTTTAGTCAGAATGATGGACAGCTAGGTGCGCCGTGTGAGGAGGTTCTTAAGGGAAAGCCTTTTCGTCAGAATGATGGACAGCTAGGTGCGCCGTGTGAGGAGGTTCTTAAGGGAAAGGCTTTTAGTCAGAATGATGGACAGCTAGGTGCGCCGTGTGAGGAGGTTCTTAAGGGAAAGGCTTTTAGTCAGAATGATGGACAGCTAGGTCCGCCGTGTGAGGAGGTTCTTAAGGGAAAGCCTTTTCGTTAGAATGATGGACAGCTAGGTGCGCCGTGTGAGGAGGTTCTTAAGGGAAAGGCTTTTAGTCAGAATGATGGACAGCTAGGTGCGCCGTGTGAGGAGGTTCTTAAGGGGAAGCCTTTTAGTCAGAATGATGGACAGCTAGGTGCGCCGTGTGAGGAGGTTCTTAAGGGAAAGCCTTTTAGTTAGAATGATGGACAGCTAGGTGCGCCGTGTGAGGAGGTTCTTAAGGGAAAGCCTTTTCGTCAGAATGATGGACAGCTAGGTGCGCCGTGTGAGGAGGTTCTTAAGGGAAAGGCTTTTAGTCAGAATGATGGACAGCTAGGTGCGCCGTGTGAGGAGGTTCTTAAGGGAAAGGCTTTTAGTCAGAATGATGGACAGCTAGGTCCGCCGTGTGAGGAGGTTCTTAAGGGAAAGCCTTTTCGTTAGAATGATGGACAGCTAGGTGCGCCGTGTGAGGAGGTTCTTAAGGGAAAGGCTTTTAGTCAGAATGATGGACAGCTAGGTGCGCCGTGTGAGGAGGTTCTTAAGGGGAAGCCTTTTAGTCAGAATGATGGACAGCTAGGTGCGCCGTGTGAGGAGGTTCTTAAGGGAAAGCCTTTTCGTTAGAATGATGGACGGCTAGGTGCGCCGTGTGAGGAGGTTCTTAAGGGGAAGCCTTTTTGTCAGAATGATGGACGGCTAGGTGCGCCGTGTGAGGAGGTTCTTAAGGGGAAGCCTTTTCGTTAGAATGATGGACAGCTAGGTGCGCCGTGTGAGGAGGTTCTTAAGGGAAAGGCTTTTCGTCAGAATGATGGACAGCTAGGTGCGCCGTGTGAGGAGGTTCTTAAGGGAAAGCCTTTTCGTCAGAATGATGGACAGCTAGGTGCGCCGTGTGAGGAGGTTCTTAAGGGGAAGCCTTTTCGTTAGAATGATGGACAGCTAGGTGCGCCGTGTGAGGAGGTTCTTAAGGGAAAGGCTTTTAGTCAGAATGATGGACAGCTAGGTGCGCCGTGTGAGGAGGTTCTTAAGGGAAAGCCTTTTAGTCAGAATGATGGACAGCTAGGTGCGCCGTGTGAGGAGGTTCTTAAGGGAAAGGCTTTTAGTTAGAATGATAGACAGCTAGGTGCGCCGTGTGAGGAGGTTCTTAAGGGAAAGCCTTTTAGTTAGAATGATGGACAGCTAGGTGCGCCGTGTGAGGAGGTTCTTAAGGGAAAGGCTTTCCGTCAGAATGATGGACAGCTAGGTGCGCCGTGTGAGGAGGTTCTTAAGGGAAAGGCTTTTAGTCAGAATGATGGACAGCTAGGTGCGCCGTGTGAGGAGGTTCTTAAGGGAAAGGCTTTTAGTCAGAATGATGGACAGCTAGGTCCGCCGTGTGAGGAGGTTCTTAAGGGAAAGCCTTTTCGTTAGAATGATGGACAGCTAGGTGCGCCGTGTGAGGAGGTTCTTAAGGGGAAGCCTTTTAGTTAGAATGATGGACAGCTAGGTGCGCCGTGTGAGGAGGTTCTTAAGGGAAAGGCTTTCCGTCAGAATGATGGACAGCTAGGTGCGCCGTGTGAGGAGGTTCTTAAGGGAAAGGCTTTTAGTCAGAATCATGGACAGCTAGGTGCGCCGTGTGAGGAGGTTCTTAAGGGAAAGGCTTTTAGTCAGAATGATGGACAGCTAGGTGCGCCGTGTGAGGAGGTTCTTAAGGGAAAGGCTTTTAGTCAGAATGATGGACAGCTAGGTCCGCCGTGTGAGGAGGTTCTTAAGGGAAAGCCTTTTCGTTAGAATGATGGACAGCTAGGTGCGCCGTGTGAGGAGGTTCTTAAGGGAAAGGCTTTTAGTCAGAATGATGGACAGCTAGGTGCGCCGTGTGAGGAGGTTCTTAAGGGGAAGCCTTTTAGTCAGAATGATGGACAGCTAGGTGCGCCGTGTGAGGAGGTTCTTAAGGGAAAGCCTTTTAGTTAGAATGATGGACAGCTAGGTGCGCCGTGTGAGGAGGTTCTTAAGGGAAAGCCTTTTCGTCAGAATGATGGACAGCTAGGTGCGCCGTGTGAGGAGGTTCTTAAGGGAAAGGCTTTTCGTCAGAATGATGGACAGCTAGGTGCGCCGTGTGAGGAGGTTCTTAAGGGAAAGCCTTTTAGTCAGAATGATGGACAGCTAGGTGCGCCGTGTGAGGAGGTTCTTAAGGGAAAGCCTTTTCGTCAGAATGATGGACAGCTAGGTGCGCCGTGTGAGGAGGTTCTTAAGGGAAAGCCTTTTCGTCAGAATGATGGACAGCTAGGTGCGCCGTGTGAGGAGGTTCTTAAGGGAAAGGCTTTCCGTCAGAATGATGGACAGCTAGGTGCGCCGTGTGAGGAGGTTCTTAAGGGAAAGGCTTTTAGTCAGAATCATGGACAGCTAGGTGCGCCGTGTGAGGAGGTTCTTAAGGGAAAGGCTTTTAGTCAGAATGATGGACAGCTAGGTGCGCCGTGTGAGGAGGTTCTTAAGGGAAAGGCTTTTAGTCAGAATGATGGACAGCTAGGTCCGCCGTGTGAGGAGGTTCTTAAGGGAAAGCCTTTTCGTTAGAATGATGGACAGCTAGGTGCGCCGTGTGAGGAGGTTCTTAAGGGAAAGGCTTTTAGTCAGAATGATGGACAGCTAGGTGCGCCGTGTGAGGAGGTTCTTAAGGGGAAGCCTTTTAGTCAGAATGATGGACAGCTAGGTGCGCCGTGTGAGGAGGTTCTTAAGGGAAAGCCTTTTAGTTAGAATGATGGACAGCTAGGTGCGCCGTGTGAGGAGGTTCTTAAGGGAAAGCCTTTTCGTCAGAATGATGGACAGCTAGGTGCGCCGTGTGAGGAGGTTCTTAAGGGAAAGGCTTTTCGTCAGAATGATGGACAGCTAGGTGCGCCGTGTGAGGAGGTTCTTAAGGGAAAGCCTTTTAGTCAGAATGATGGACAGCTAGGTGCGCCGTGTGAGGAGGTTCTTAAGGGAAAGCCTTTTCGTCAGAATGATGGACAGCTAGGTGCGCCGTGTGAGGAGGTTCTTAAGGGAAAGCCTTTTCGTCAGAATGATGGACAGCTAGGTGCGCCGTGTGAGGAGGTTCTTAAGGGAAAGGCTTTTCGTCAGAATGATGGACAGCTAGGTGCGCCGTGTGAGGAGGTTCTTAAAGAGCCTATGACACCATCCCAACAACTGTTGTGCAATGAAATATTGGGCTACTAGTAATCTCGAACAGTCAGTTTAAAAAAGAAAAAGCGATACCGTTCCGTTAAATATCAATAATTTCGAACATCGCGGGGAAATTCCTTCGACTCATTTTGAAGTTTTGGGGGAAGCCGGAAGTGACGTCAATGCGGGAACGCTTCGAGAGCCAAACACGGACAAAGTGTGTTGTGTCATGCGTAGAAATGGTGAATTACTGAGATTAGGCACGTTAATAACGTTTTAATGAAGTTGACTACAGTATATTCATATGTGTCCGTGCTTTCATGTTAATTCGGCGACATAAACATAAATGATCGTGGTGAAGATGATGATTACATTAGGATTAAAAATCGGGAGTGAGAGCTGCCGAATTTCCTCCCGTCGGATGTGATATAAAAACAAATCGATTATTTTTGTGGTTGTAAACTCAAGTGGATGAAACTACATTTATTAGTGCTTTCATGTCAATTCGGCGAACATATGATACATTAAATGATCGTGATGATGATGATTACAAATCGTTTGTTTGAGCCGGTCTGCATTTCCTGATGAGAAAACAAACCGATGCTTTTTGTAGTTGTAGTACACCAACAACATGGATTAAACGTGTGTTTTTTTTACCACAATTTTGGGGAAATTAATGGATAAAATGCACGGATTATTATTATTATTATTCCCACTCCGATCGGGACACTAGGTCCACCGTTTCCCCGCAGCGAGGCTCCCCCCGTTGACAGTTTACGTGGGCTGGGTGCAGTGGCGGACCGGCCATCGGGACGAATCCCGATGGGCCGGCACCGAAGTGGGCCGGTCGGATCAGTCACAGCACATCCCCCATAGGCGGCGCGTGAGGCTCAGGTTTGAGAAGGCTAAATAACTTATTTTACCTGACGCTGCCCGCCTCCGGCGTCTATAGAAAAGAGATCAACTCAGTGTGCGGAGTTTAAATCTCTCAAGTCATATCACAGGATAAAGGAAATACAGTTTAAACTGCCGTATGCAGAGAAGATGCCGACGTGTCGCACTTATCATCCATATTACATCAATCAGTCGATCATCGATCATATAATATCATTATATATCATATATTTCCTTATCTGAGTCAGCTTCTCCAGCCTCATCTGGCCGTGCAACACTCACAGTGTCACAGACTGGATGCAGAAGTATTATTTAACACATTATGTTGACGAAACACTCGAGACAAATGTAATTAAAGTCAGATCCACGCGTGTTTTAGACGTGAACACGCTCTCAGCTGGAGAGAGAAACCCTGGCTTGATTTACCGAGTTGATAACCAGCGTCGTCGGACCGCTCAGCGAGATCTCGTTTGTTAGTTTGTTGTTGTTAGTTTGTTTGTTACTCAAACATATCCAGGGTCTGTTGAACTGGCTTCGTAGTACAGGGCACAGGTGGCTAGCAGCGCTCAGGTCAAAGACACAGACATTATACATTATATTTGTGTTTTACCAGGATGCAGTGACACACATATTTACATATTTACATGTACTATATACAGCACCTGCCGCCCCTGACATCCCCACTCCCCCCGTTGACAATTTACTAGCGGTACCGAAGTGGGCCGGTCGAGAGTCCCGGGATGATTTGTAGTCCCATTCCACCACTGGCTCCATGACCATATGATCGCCCATATTGACGCACCTCATTCCTAAACTTCTAACAGATACAACATAAACCGATCCTTCAGCCTCATGAGCTCTCAGACACGTTCAACATTAACCTGTCATCGCTGTCTGAGCTTGCTGCTGTGTGCCCGTCGTGCGTTTACATCTGACTGTATATATATAAAGGTTTACATGCAGATGCTGGGATCCTGGACGGTGCAGCTGGAGCGCTGTGCCCGCAATGACGTCACCCATCATTTGGCGGGACTTGAAGAATCCGCGAGAAGATCCAGAAAATTGTCAACATTGAAGGATTAATGGTTATCAAAGTACAAATATCCAAAATCAGTTCAGTAACGGTTTTCAAGGGGACAATATGTACTCAAATTGATGGGTTTGGATGATGGGGGAAAACCGTGTCACAGGCTCTTTAAGGGAAAGCCTTTTAGTCAGAATGATGGACAGCTAGGTGCGCCGTGTGAGGAGGTTCTTAAGGGAAAGCCTTTTCGTCAGAATGATGGACAGGAAACATCATGCATCCTTCATGAGTGCAGATCACAGAGCCTCTCACAGCTCATTCCCTGCCGTTAGCTTTGAGCACGACAGGAAGCCCCACCTGGACATGCAGTGTGTGGACATGCAGTGTGTGGACACGCAGTGTGTGGACATGCAGTGTGTGGACATGCAGTGTGTGGACGCGCAGTGTGTGGACACGCAGTGTGTGGACACGCAGTGTGTGGACGCGCAGTGTGTGGACACTCAGTGTGTGGACATGCAGTGTGTGGACGTGCAGTGTGTGGATGTGCAGTGTGTGGACATGCAGTGTGTGGACATGCAGTGTTTGGACGTGCAGTGTGTGGACATGCAGTGTGTGGACGTGCAGTGTGTGGACGTGCAGTGTGTGGACATGCAGTGTGTGGACGTGCAGTGTGTGGACGTGCAGTGTGTGGACATGCAGTGTGTGGACGTGCAGTGTGTGGACATGCAGTGTGTGGACGTGCAGTGTGTGGACATGCAGTGTGTGGACATGCAGTGTGTGGACGTGCAGTGTTTGGACGTGCAGTGTGTGGACATGCAGTGTGTGGACATGCAGTGTGTGGACATGCAGTGTGTGGACGTGCAGTGTGTGGACATGCAGTGTGTGGACTTGCAGTGTGTGGACGTGCAGTGTGTGGACATGCAGTGTGTGGACGTGCAGTGTGTGGACATGCAGTGTGTGGACATGCAGTGTGTGGACGTGCAGTGTGTGGACGTGCATTGTGTGGACGTTGGACCTTGGGAGAGCAGCGGATGCTGTACTGGCTCTCTGTGACGTTGGGACCCCCATGTCATCTAAAGCCTAATATAGCTGTGCGATGATGGGCAGGGTCTGCATGGTGTTAGGTCATGGAGGGCACTTCCATATGGCCCCCCAGGGGAACTGTTTAAAAAGTGATTACATCAAAGGTTTGAGAACATTCATAAAATGCTTGAGTGTGAGAGGAAACACCTGAGGGAGACCCTCAAGCAGGAAGTGGAGGAACACATCCTCCTCAGCGAGAGCCTCCAGATAACAGGAGGAGGAGGAGGAGGAGGAGGAGGAGGAGGAAGAGGAGGAGGAGGAGGACACAGACAGAGAGACAGCAAGCTCCAGAGCCACAGACTCTGTGTTTATGACCCGCACTCCCACCTACACCACTTCTACACTCACACACACTCACACACACTCACACACGCTGCGCACACGCTGCGCACACGCTGCAGACCACACACTGCTGACAGATGTTTAAAAGCCAGGAGCTGTGTTTATCATTCCCTACATCCTGCTGGAGCAGCATGTTGTTCTGTGTCAATATGGATACACACACATGTAGACCTAGACTTGGCCTGGAGCTGAACACACACACACACACCCACACACACACACACACACACACACACACACACACACACATACACCCACACACGCACACACACACACACACACACACACACACACACACACACACACACACATGTAGACCTAGACTTGGCCTGGAGCTGAACACACACACACACACACACACACACACACACACACACACACACACACACACACACACACACACACACACACACACGTAACCTAGACTTGGCCTGGAGCTGAAGTACCATTTATTTTGAGTTGAGAAACAGCGTTTCAAATGGGTTGAATTCTCAGTGTCTTCCTGCTTTTTGTCTGTCCCTTACCTGTCCCTCCAGACCTGTTTCTCAACTCTCCTTCCTTTTTACTCCTCCTCCTCCTCCTCCTCCTCCTCCTCCTCCTCCTCCTCCTCCTCCTCCTCCTCCTCCTCCTCCTCCTCCCTTATCTTCAGTCCTACAGTTCAGACTTCAGCAGAGGAGGACACGAATGCAGCTGGTAGACCAAGGCATCATGCCTCGTGAGTAACACCTTCCAACACAGAGACACACACACACACACACACACACACACACACACACACACACACACACTCACACATACCATGTATGCATCACTTCAGGGGACATTACATTGACTTACATGCATTTCCTGGAGACTTATCCAAACCTTAACCAACACATGCCTAACCCTAACCCTAACCTTAACCCTAACCCTAACCCTAACCCATACCAAGTCTTCACCCTAAAATTAAAGATTCCCCTTATGGGGACTTCCAATTTGTCCCCATAAGGGAAGCCAGTCCCCACGCGTGACTATGTAAACAGATTTAGGTCCCCACAAGTATAGTAATGCTAGACCACACACACACACACACACACACACACACACACACACACACACACACACACACACACACAGATAGAAAGGTTTAACCGGCCCCTGTGTACTGCAGAGAAGCCACACACTAAGGAGACGCATGCCATGTCCTCCATATGTCCCATGAGACATGGTGGGGACATTGAGCTGACCTGAGCGTACTGAGCATTCTATGATTGCTATGATAAACAGCCTCATGTTGTTTAGGCAATGGCAGCACTGTTATGTGGCAAACACGCGTCATGGTAACAATGTACAATATTCATGAGAAGCTGACTTTGTTCACATCGTAAACCTTTACTGTGTACATCTCTTGTACTCTACACACCGTGTCGTCTTTGAAACGGGACAGCAGTGAGCCATGCCAGTGTTAGGAACAACTCGCTGACTGATATCTCACAGAGGCTCCAGCCTCCAGATAAACGTAAGTGTGCAGGGGAACGGAATCCAGAGGCCCGGCAAGTCCATATCACTTTCTAGGAGTCTGTCACAGATAAGGCAGCAAGGGGAAATGCAATTGGCCAGCAAGGCTGCAAGCGCTTTTTTAAAAAGACATTTCGATTGGCTGTTTATCTCTTGATTGCAGGCGGTGGCGCACATGAGAGGAGAGCCTTCAAAGACTTCCTCACACCCACACAGTAGGTGTATGCTCTCTAAAGCAGCAGCATCATGTGTCCTCCGAGCTCGTAAAGTATCAAATAGATGTTTCAGGGCGTAGCGGAATCTGTGCTGCTGTGGATGTGTTATTGCTGCTGG
>CM070492.1:217500-227500 GCA_036324585.1 Champsocephalus esox | reverse complement strand
CAAACATGCATTAAGAGAGAGCTGTTGGAGTTCTTGCTCAAGGACACATTGGCAGGAGGTGAACTGGCACCTGTCCACCTACCAGCCATAACACGTTTATTTGATTTCTTTGGTCTGTGCAGGGACTCGAACCAGTGACCATCTGATTCCCAAATGAGTTCCTGCCACTTCGGAATCAGATCAGAAGTCCTTTATTTGTCCCGCAACGGGGACATTTACACGATCACAACAGCAGATATTGCAAATAAACTTGCCAAGTAGGCGCACGTTATGACAGAAAGTAGATAACTAAAACAAAATAGCTGATATGTACACCATGGTCAAAAAGTAGCGGTATATTTGTTTTTAGGTTCTTTCTAAAGGCTTTAAAAGCTGCATCTATCGGTGTCCTTACATGAACAAGCCTCTGTGTCACTAACACCACCTTTAAGCTGACCTAACTCTAACCACCCTGTCTTTCTGTTGGTGGGTCGTTTTGTATTTATATCACAACCAAATAGAATGGGAAACTCTTAATGAACTAAATCCAAATTGTTTCTGGGTTATAACTGATCTATGAAGCATTGCCAAATTAGATATTATCAATCAATCAAATTATAAAGCTGTAATAATGGCCACCTTTTTAGAAAGTGGGACCCAAACATTTAGACAAAGAAAATTCATTTACAACTCTGGTGTTTGTTTGACTCTGGTTGTTAGACTCTGGTTGTTAAACTCTGGTTGTTAGACTCTGGTTGTTAAACTCTGGTTGTTGTTAGACTCTGGTTGTTAGACTCTGGTTGTTGTTAGACTCTGGTTGTTAGACTCTGGTTGTTAGACTCTGGTGTTGTTAGACTCTGGTTGTTAGACTCTGGTTGTTAGACTCTGGTTGTTGTTAGACTCTGGTTGTTAGACTCTGGTTGTTGTTAGACTCTGGTTGTTAGACTCTGGTTGTTAGACTCTGGTTGTTAGACTCTGGTTGTTGTTAGACTCTGGTTGTTAGACTCTGGTTGTTAGACTCTGGTTGTTGTTAGACTCTGGTTGTTAGACTCTGGTTGTTAGACTCTGGTTGTTAAACTCTGGTTGTTGTTAGACTCTGGTTGTTAGAATCTGGTTGTTGTTAGACTCTGGTTGTTAGACTCTGGTTGTTAGACTCTGGTTGTTAGACTCTGGTTGTTGTTAGACTCTGGTTGTTAGACTCTGGTTGTTAGACTCTGGTTGTTGTTAGACTCTGGTTGTTAGACTCTGGTTGTTAGACTCTGGTTGTTAGACTCTGGTTGTTAGACTCTGGTTGTTGTTAGACTCTGGTTGTTAGACTCTGGTTGTTAGACTCTGGTTGTTAGACTCTGGTTGTTGTTAGACTCTGGTTGTTAGACTCTGGTTGTTAGACTCTGGTTGTTAGACTCTGATTGTTAGACTCTGGTTGTTAGACTCTGGTTGTTAGACTCTGGTTGTTAGACTCTGGTTGTTGTTAGACTCTGGTTGTTAGACTCTGGTTTTAAGACTCTGGTTGTTAGACTCTGGTTGTTAGACTCTGGGACTCTGGTTGTTAGACTCTGGTTGTTAGACTCTGGTTGTTAGACTCTGGTTGTAAGACTCTGGTTGTTAGACTCTGGTTGTTAGACTCTGGGACTCTGGTTGTTAGACTCTGGTTGTTAGACTCTGGTTGTTAGACTCTGGTTGTTAGACTCTGATTGTTAGACTCTGGTTGTTAGACTCTGGTTGTTAGACTCTGGTTGTTAGACTCTGGTTGTTAAACTCTGGTTGTTGTTAGACTCTGGTTGTTAGACTCTGGTTGTTAGACTCTGGTTGTTAGACTCTGGTTGTTGTTAGACTCTGGTTGTTAGACTCTGGTTGTTAGACTCTGGTTGTTAGACTCTGGTTGTTAGACTCTGGTTGTTGTTAGACTCTGGTTGTTAGACTCTGGTTGTTAGACTCTGGTTGTTAGACTCTGGGACTCTGGTTGTTAGACTCTGGTTGTTAGACTCTGGGACTCTGATTGTTAGACTCTGGTTGTTAGACTCTGGTTGTTAGACTCTGGTTGTTAGACTCTGATTGTTAGACTCTGGTTGTTAGACTCTGGTTGTTAGACTCTGATTGTTAGACTCTGGTTGTTAGACTCTGGGACTCTGGTTGTTAGACTCTGGTTGTTAGACTCTGGGACTCTGGTTGTTAGACTCTGGTTGTTAGACTCTGGGACTCTGGTTGTTAGACTCTGGTTGTTAGACTCTGGTTGTTGTTAGACTCTGGTTGTTAGACTCTGGTTGTTAGACTCTGATTGTTAGACTCTGGGACTCTGGTTGTTAGACTCTGGTTGTTAGACTCTGGTTGTTGTTAGACTCTGGTTGTTGTTAGACTCTGGTTGTTAGACTCTGGTTGTTAGACTCTGGTTGTTAGACTCTGGTTGTTGTTAGACTCTGGTTTTTAGACTCTGGTTGTTAGACTCTGGTTGTTAGACTCTGATTGTTAGACTCTGGTTGTTAGACTCTGGTTGTTAGACTCTGGTTGTTAGACTCTGGTTGTTAGACTCTGGTTGTTAGACTCTGGGACTCTGGTTGTTAGACTCTGGGACTCTGGTTGTTAGACTCTGGTTGTTGTTAGACTCTGGTTGTTGTTAGACTCTGGTTGTTGTTAGACTCTGGTTGTTAGACTCTGGTTGTTAGACTCTGGTTGTTAGACTCGGGGACTCTGGTTGTTAGAATCTGGTTGTTAGACTCTGGTTGTTAGACTCTGGTTGTTAGACTCTGGGACTCTGGTTGTTAGACTCTGGTTGTTAGACTCTGGTTGATAGACTCTGGTTGTTAGACTCTGGTTGTTAGACTCTGGTTGTTAGACTCTGGGACTCTGGTTGTTAGACTCTGGTTGTTAGACTCTGGTTGTTAGACTCTGGTTGTTGTTAGACTCTGGTTGGTAGACTCTGGTTGTTAGACTCTGGTTGTTAGACTCTGGTTGTTAGACTCTGGTTGTTAGACTCTGGTTGTTGTTAGACTATGGTTGTTAGACTCTGGTTGTTAGACTCTGGGACTCTGGTTGTTAGACTCTGGTTGTTAGACTCTGGTTGTTAGACTATGGTTGTTAGACTCTGGTTGTTAGACTCTGGTTGTTAGACTCTGGGACTCTGGTTGTTAGACTCTGGTAGTTAGACTCTGGTTGTTGTTAGACTCTGGTTGTTAGACTCTGGTTGTTAGACTCTGGTTGTTAGACTCTGGTTGTTGTTAGACTATGGTTGTTAGACTCTGGTATAAAGCTGTAATAATGGCCACCTTTTTAGAAAGTGGGACCCAAACATTTAGACAAAGACAATTAATTTACAACTCTGGCAAGACTCTGGTTGTTAGACTCTGGGACTCTGGTTGTTAGACTCTGGTTGTTAGACTATGGCTGTTAGACTCTGGTTGTTAGACTCTGGTTGTTAGACTCTGGGACTCTGGTTGTTAGACTCTGGTTGTTAGACTCTGGTTGTTAGACTCTGGTTGTTGTTAGACTCTGGTTGTTAGACTCTGGAACTCTGGTTGTTAGACTCTGGTTGTTAGACTCTGGTTGTTGTTAGACTCTGGTTGTTAGACTCTGGTTGTTAGACTCTGGTTGTTGTTAGACTCTGATTGTTAGACTCTGGTTGTTAGACTCTGGTTGTTAGACTCTGGGACTCTGGTTGTTAGACTCTGGTTGTTAGACTCTGGTTGTTAGACGATGGTTGTTAGACTCTGGTTGTTAGACTATGGTTGTTAGACTCTGGTTGTTAGACTCTGGTTGTTAGACTATGGGACTCTGGTTGTTAGACTCTGGTAGTTAGACTCTGGTTGTTGTTAGACTCTGGTTGTTAGACTCTGGGACTCTGGTTGTTAGACTCTGGTGGTTAGACTCTGGTTGTTGTTAGACTCTGGTTGTTAGACTCTGGTTGTTAGACTCTGGTTGTTAGACTCTGGTTGTTGTTAGACTATGGTTGTTAGACTCTGGTATAAAGCTGTAATAATGGCCACCTTTTTAGAAAGTGGGACCCAAACATTTAGACAAATACAATTCATTTCCAACTCTGGCAAGACTCTGGTTGTTAGACTCTGGGACTCTGGTTGTTAGACTCTGGTTGTTAGACTCTGGTTGTTAGACTCTGGTTGTTGTTAGACTATGGCTGTTAGACTCTGGTTGTTAGACTCTGGTTGTTAGACTCTGGGACTCTGGTTGTTAGACTCTGGTTGTTAGACTCTGGTTGTTGTTAGACTCTGGTTGTTAGACTCTGGGACTCTGGTTGTTAGACTCTGGTTGTTAGACTCTGGTTGTTGTTAGACTCTGGTTGTTGTTAGACTCTGGTTGTTAGACTCTGGTTGTTAGACTCTGGTTGTTAGACTCTGGTTGTTGTTAGACTCTGGTTGTTAGACTCTGGTTGTTAGACTCTGGTTGTTAGACTCTGGGACTCTGGTTGTTAGACTCTGGTTGTTAGACTCTGGTTGTTAGACTCTGGGACTCTGGTTGTTAGACTCTGGTTGTTAGACTCTGGTTGTTAGACTCTGGTTGTTAGACTCTGGTTGTTGTTAGACTCTGGTTGTTGTTAGACTATGGTTGTTAGACTCTGGTTGTTAGACTCTGGTTGTTAGACTCTGGGACTCTGGTTGTTAGACTCTGGTTGTTAGACTCTGGTTGTTAGACTCTGGTTGTTAGACTCTGGTTGTTAGACTCTGGTTTTTAGACTCTGGGACTCTGGTTGTTAGACTCTGGTTGTTAGACTCTGGTTGTTGTTAGACTCTGGTTGTTAGACTCTGATGTTGTTAGACTCTGGTTGTTAGACTCTGGCTGTTAACCTCTGGTTGTTAGACTCTGGTTGTTAGACTCTGGTTGTTAGAGTCTGGGACTCTGGTTGTTAGACTCTGGTTGTTGTTAGACTCTGGTTGTTGTTAGACTCTGGTTGTTAGACTCTGGTTGTTAGACTCTGGTTGTTGTTAGACTATGGTTGTTGTTAGACTCTGGTTGTTAGACTCTGGTTGTTAGACTCTGGTTGTTGTTAGACTCTGGTTGTTAGACTCTGGTTGTTAGACTCTGGTTGTTGTTAGACTATGGTTGTTAGACTCTGGTTGTTAGACTCTGGTTGTTAGACTCTGGGACTCTGGTTGTTAGACTCTGGTTGTTAGACTCTGGTTGTTAGACTCTGGTTGTTAAACTCTGGTTGTTGTTAGACTCTGGTTGTTAGACTCTGGGACTCTGGTTGTTAGACTCTGGTTGTTAGACTCTGGTTGTTGTTAGACTCTGGTTGTTGTTAGACTCTGGTTGTTAGACTCTGGTTGTTAGACTCTGGTTGTTAGACTCTGGTTGTTGTTAGACTCTGGGACTCTGGTTGTTAGACTCTGGTTGTTAGACTCTGGTTGTTAGACTCTGAGACTCTGGTTGTTAGACTCTGGTTGTTAGACTCTGGTTGTTAGACTCTGGTTGTTGTTAGACTCTGGTTGTTGTTAGACTATGGTTGTTAGACTCTGGTTGTTAGACTCTGGTTGTTAGACTCTGGGACTCTGGTTGTTAGACTCTGGTTGTTAGACTCTGGTTGTTGTTAGACTCTGGTTGTTAGACTCTGGTTGTTAGACTCTGGTTGTTAAACTCTGGTTGTTGTTAGACTCTGGTTGTTAGACTCTGGTTGTTGTTAGACTCTGGTTGTTAGACTCTGGTTGTTAGACTCTGGTTGTTAGACTCTGGTTGTTGTTAGACTCTGGTTGTTAGACTCTGGTTGTTAGACTCTGGTTGTTGTTAGACTCTGGTTGTTAGACTCTGGTTGTTAGACTCTGGTTGTTAGACTCTGGTTGTTAGACTCTGGTTGTTGTTAGACTCTGGTTGTTAGACTCTGGTTGTTAGACTCTGGTTGTTAGACTCTGGTTGTTGTTAGACTCTGGTTGTTAGACTCTGGTTGTTAGACTCTGGTTGTTAGACTCTGTTGTTAGACTCTGGTTGTTAGACTCTGGTTGTTAGACTCTGGTTGTTAGACTCTGGTTGTTGTTAGACTCTGGTTGTTAGACTCTGGTTTTAGACTCTGGTTGTTAGACTCTGGTTGTTAGACTCTGGGACTCTGGTTGTTAGACTCTGGTTGTTAGACTCTGGTTGTTAGACTCTGGTTGTAAGACTCTGGTTGTTAGACTCTGGTTGTTAGACTCTGGGACTCTGGTTGTTAGACTCTGGTTGTTAGACTCTGGTTGTTAGACTCTGGTTGTTAGACTCTGATTGTTAGACTCTGGTTGTTAGACTCTGGTTGTTAGACTCTGGTTGTTAGACTCTGGTTGTTAGACTCTGGTTGTTGTTAGACTCTGGTTGTTAGACTCTGGTTGTTAGACTCTGGTTGTTAGACTCTGGTTGTTGTTAGACTCTGGTTGTTAGACTCTGGTTGTTAGACTCTGGTTGTTAGACTCTGGTTGTTAGACTCTGTTGTTGTTAGACTCTGGTTGTTAGACTCTGGTTGTTAGACTCTGGTTGTTAGACTCTGGGACTCTGGTTGTTAGACTCTGGTTGTTAGACTCTGGGACTCTGTTGTTAGACTCTGGTTGTTAGACTCTGGTTGTTAGACTCTGGTTGTTAGACTCTGGTTGTTAGACTCTGGTTGTTAGACTCTGGTTGTTAGACTCTGATTGTTAGACTCTGGTTGTTAGACTCTGGGACTCTGGTTGTTAGACTCTGGTTGTTAGACTCTGGGACTCTGGTTGTTAGACTCTGGTTGTTAGACTCTGGGACTCTGGTTGTTAGACTCTGGTTGTTAGACTCTGGTTGTTGTTAGACTCTGGTTGTTAGACTCTGGTTGTTAGACTCTGTTGTTAGACTCTGGGACTCTGGTTGTTAGACTCTGGTTGTTAGACTCTGGTTGTGTTAGACTCTGGTTGTTGTTAGACTCTGGTTGTTAGACTCTGGTTGTTAGACTCTGGTTGTTAGACTCTGGTTGTTGTTAGACTCTGGTTTTTAGACTCTGGTTGTTAGACTCTGGTTGTTAGACTCTGATTGTTAGACTCTGGTTGTTAGACTCTGGTTGTTAGACTCTGGTGTTAGACTCTGGTTGTTAGACTCTGGTTGTTAGACTCTGGGACTCTGGTTGTTAGACTCTGGGACTCTGGTTGTTAGACTCTGGTTGTTGTTAGACTCTGGTTGTTGTTAGACTCTGGTTGTTGTTAGACTCTGGTTGTTAGACTCTGGTTGTTAGACTCTGGTTGTTAGACTCGGGGACTCTGGTTGTTAGACTCTGGTTGTTAGACTCTGGTTGTTAGACTCTGGTTGTTAGACTCTGGGACTCTGGTTGTTAGACTCTGGTTGTTAGACTCTGGTTGTTAGACTCTGGTTGTTAGACTCTGGTTGTTAGACTCTGGTTGTTAGACTCTGGGACTCTGGTTGTTAGACTCTGGTTGTTAGACTCTGGTTGTTAGACTCTGGTTGTTGTTAGACTCTGGTTGTTAGACTCTGGTTGTTAGACTCTGGTTGTTAGACTCTGGTTGTTAGACTCTGGTTGTTGTTAGACTATGGTTGTTAGACTCTGGTTGTTAGACTCTGGGACTCTGGTTGTTAGACTCTGGTTGTTAGACTCTGGTTGTTAGACTATGGTTGTTAGACTCTGGTTGTTAGACTCTGGTTGTTAGACTCTGGGACTCTGGTTGTTAGACTCTGGTAGTTAGACTCTGGTTGTTGTTAGACTCTGGTTGTTAGACTCTGGTTGTTAGACTCTGGTTGTTAGACTCTGGTTGTTGTTAGACTATGGTTGTTAGACTCTGGTATAAAGCTGTAATAATGGCCACCTTTTTAGAAAGTGGGACCCAAACATTTAGACAAAGACAATTATTTACAACTCTGGCAAGACTCTGGTTGTTAGACTCTGGGACTCTGGTTGTTAGACTCTGGTTGTTAGACTATGGCTGTTAGACTCTGGTTGTTAGACTCTGGTTGTTAGACTCTGGGACTCTGGTTGTTAGACTCTGGTTGTTAGACTCTGGTTGTTAGACTCTGGTTGTTGTTAGACTCTGGTTGTTAGACTCTGGAACTCTGGTTGTTAGACTCTGGTTGTTAGACTCTGGTTGTTGTTAGACTCTGGTTGTTAGACTCTGGTTGTTAGACTCTGGTTGTTGTTAGACTCTGGTTGTTAGACTCTGGTTGTTAGACTCTGGTTGTTAGACTCTGGGACTCTGGTTGTTAGACTCTGGTTGTTAGACTCTGGTTGTTAGACGATGGTTGTTAGACTCTGGTTGTTAGACTATGGTTGTTAGACTCTGGTTGTTAGACTCTGGTTGTTAGACTATGGGACTCTGGTTGTTAGACTCTGGTGTTAGACTCTGGTTGTTGTTAGACTCTGGTTGTTAGACTCTGGGACTCTGGTTGTTAGACTCTGGTGTTAGACTCTGGTTGTTGTTAGACTCTGGTTGTTAGACTCTGGTTGTTAGACTCTGGTTGTTAGACTCTGGTTGTTGTTAGACTCTGGTTGTTAGACTCTGGTATAAAGCTGTAATAATGGCCACCTTTTTAGAAAGTGGGACCCAAACATTTAGACAAATACAATTCATTTCAACTCTGGCAAGACTCTGGTTGTTAGACTCTGGGACTCTGGTTGTTAGACTCTGGTTGTTAGACTCTGGTTGTTAGACTCTGGTTGTTGTTAGACTATGGTTGTTAGACTCTGGTTGTTAGACTCTGGTTGTTAGACTCTGGGACTCTGGTTGTTAGACTCTGGTTGTTAGACTCTGGTTGTTGTTAGACTCTGGTTGTTAGACTCTGGGACTCTGGTTGTTAGACTCTGGTTGTTAGACTCTGGTTGTTGTTAGACTCTGGTTGTTGTTAGACTCTGGTTGTTAGACTCTGGTTGTTAGACTCTGGTTGTTAGACTCTGGTTGTTGTTAGACTCTGGTTGTTAGACTCTGGTTGTTAGACTCTGGTTGTTAGACTCTGGGACTCTGGTTGTTAGACTCTGGTTGTTAGACTCTGGTTGTTAGACTCTGGGACTCTGGTTGTTAGACTCTGGTTGTTAGACTCTGGTTGTTAGACTCTGGTTGTTAGACTCTGGTTGTTGTTAGACTCTGGTTGTTGTTAGACTATGGTTGTTAGACTCTGGTTGTTAGACTCTGGTTGTTAGACTCTGGGACTCTGGTTGTTAGACTCTGGTTGTTAGACTCTGGTTGTTAGACGATGGTTGTTAGACTCTGGTTGTTAGACTCTGGTTTTTAGACTCTGGGACTCTGGTTGTTAGACTCTGGTTGTTAGACTCTGGTTGTTGTTAGACTCTGGTTGTTAGACTCTGTGTTGTTAGACTCTGGTTGTTAGACTCTGGTGTTAACTCTGGTTGTTAGACTCTGGTTGTTAGACTCTGGTTGTTAGATGGGACTCTGGTTGTTAGACTCTGGTTGTTAGACTCTGGTTGTTGTTAGACTCTGGTTGTTAGACTCTGGTTGTTAGACTCTGGTTGTTAGACTCTGGTTGTTGTTAGACTCTGGTTGTTAGACTCTGGGACTCTGGTTGTTAGACTCTGGTTGTTAGACTCTGGTTGTTGTTAGACTCTGGTTGTTGTTAGACTCTGGTTGTTAGACTCTGGTTGTTAGACTCTGGTTGTTGTTAGACTATGGTTGTTAGACTCTGGTTGTTAGACTCTGGTTGTTAGACTCTGGGACTCTGGTTGTTAGACTCTGGTTGTTAGACTCTGGGACTCTGGTTGTTAGACTCTGGTTGTTAGACTCTGGTTGTTAGACTCTGGTTGTTAGACTCTGGTTGTTAGACTCTGGTTGTTAGACTCTGGGACTCTGGTTGTTAGACTCTGGTGGTTAGACTCTGGTTGTTGTTAGACTCTGGTTGTTAGACTCTGGTTGTTAGACTCTGGTTGTTAGACTCTGGTTGTTGTTAGACTATGGTTGTTAGACTCTGGTATAAAGCTGTAATAATGGCCACCTTTTTAGAAAGTGGGACCCAAACTTTAGACATACATTCATTTAAACTCTGGCAAGACTCTGGTTGTTAGACTCTGGGACTCTGGTTGTTAGACTCTGGTTGTTAGACTCTGGTTGTTAGACTCTGGTTGTTGTTAGACTAT
>CM070492.1:0-210000 GCA_036324585.1 Champsocephalus esox | reverse complement strand
AGGTGAAGAAGCTCAAGTACCACCAGTACATTCCTCCGGACCAGAAGGCAGAGAAGTCCCCCCCGCCCATGGACTCAGCCTACGCCCGCCTCTTGCAGCAGCAGCAGCTCTTCCTGCAGCTGCAGATCCTCAGCCAGCAGAAGCACGCTCACACACACCCGCACACACACACTCCACAGGCCCAGGCTCAGCAGCGGCAGCCGTCTTTCAGCTTTCAGCCTCACCTCCCCTCCCAAGCAAACAAGTGAGTTGAATCAAAGAACCCCCCCCCTTCTGAAGCGTTTAACTACAGGACAGTGCAGTCGTGTTGTGAATGGAGTCTGCCTGTGGTTCTCCCTGTGTTCTCCCTGTGGTTCTCCCTGTGGTTCTCCCTGTGTTCTCCCTGTGTTCTCCCTGTGGTTCTCCCTGTGTTCTCCCTGTGTTCTCCCTGTGTTCTCCCTGTGTTCCCCCTGTGTTCTCCCTGTGTTCTCCCTGTGTTCTCCCTGTGTTCTCCCTGTGTTCTCCCTGTGGTTCTCCCTGTGTTCTCCCTGTGTTCTCCCTGTGTTCTCCCTGTGTTCCCCCTGTGGTTCTCCCTGTGGTTCTCCCTGTGTTCTCCCTGTGTTCTCCCTGTGTTCCCCCTGTGGTTCTCCCTGTGTTCCCCCTGTGGTTCTCCCTGTGTTCTCCCTGTGTTCTCCCTGTGGTTCTCCCTGTGTTCTCCCTGTGTTCTCCCTGTGGTTCTCCCTGTGTTCTCCCTGTGTTCTCCCTGTGGTTCCCCTGTGTTCTCCCTGTGTTCTCCCTGTTTTCTCCCTGTGGTTCTCCCTGTGTTCTCCCTGTGTTCCCCCTGTGGTTCTCCCTGTGTTCCCCCTGTGGTTCTCCCTGTGGTTCTCCCTGTGGTTCTCCCTGTGTTCTCCCTGTGTTCTCCCTGTGTTCTCCCTGTGTTCTCCCTGTGGTTCTCCCTGTGGTTCTCCCTTTGGTTCTCCCTGTGACTGTGGTTCTCCCTGTGGTTCTCCCTGTGGTTCTCCCTTTGGTTCTCCCTGTGGTTCTCCCTTTGGTTCTCCCTGTGACTGTGGTTCTCCCTGTGTTCTCCCTGTGTTCTCCCTTTGGTTCTCCCTGTGACTGTGGTTCTCCCTGTGATTCTCCCTGTGGTTCTCCCTGTGGTTCCCCCTGTGGTTCGCCCTGTGGTTCTCCCTTTGGTTCTCCCTGTGACTGTGGTTCTCCCTTGACTGTGGTTCTCCCTGTGGTTCCCCTGTGGTTCTCCCTGTGGTTCTCCCTGTGGTTCTCCCTGTGTTCTCCCTGTGGTTCCCCCTGTGTTCTCCCTGTGGTTCTCCCTTTGGTTCTCCCTGTGTTCTCCCTGTGTTCTCCCTGTGGTTCTCCCTGTGGTTCTCCCTTTGGTTCTCCCTGTGACTGTGGTTCTCCCTGTGGTTCTCCCTGTGGTTCTCCCTGTGGTTCTCCCTTTGGTTCTCCCTGTGGTTCTCCCTTTGGTTCTCCCTGTGACTGTGGTTCTCCCTGTGTTCTCCCTGTGTTCTCCCTTTGGTTCTCCCTGTGACTGTGGTTCTCCCTGTGATTCTCCCTGTGGTTCTCCCTGTGGTTCCCCCTGTGGTTCGCCCCGTGGTTCTCCCTTTGGTTCTCCCTGTGACTGTGGTTCTCCCAGTGACTGTGGTTCTCCCTGTGTTCCCCCTGTGGTTCCCCCTGTGGTTCTCCCT
The DNA here is from genome assembly GCA_036324585.1 of Champsocephalus esox. Classification (NCBI taxonomy): domain Eukaryota; kingdom Metazoa; phylum Chordata; class Actinopteri; order Perciformes; family Channichthyidae; genus Champsocephalus; species Champsocephalus esox. The sequence continues at coordinate 208,318 of CM070492.1, read as the reverse complement.
GTGGTTCTCCCTGTGGTTCTCCCTGTGTTCCCCTGTGGTTCCCCCTGTGTTCGCCCCCTGTGGTTCCCCCTGTGGTTCTCCCTGTGTTCTCCCTGTGTTCTCCCTGTGTTCTCCCTGTGGTTCTCCCTGTGGTTCTCCCTGTGTTCTCCCTGTGTTCTCCCTGTGTTCTCCCTGTGGTTCTCCCTGTGGTTCTCCCTTTGGTTCTCCCTGTGACTGTGGTTCTCCCTGTGGTTCTCCCTGTGGTTCTCCCTTTGGTTCTCCCTGTGGTTCTCCCTTTGGTTCTCCCTGTGACTGTGGTTCTCCCTGTGTTCTCCCTGTGTTCTCCCTTTGGTTCTCCCTGTGACTGTGGTTCTCCCTGTGATTCTCCCTGTGGTTCTCCCTGTGGTTCCCCCTGTGGTTCGCCTGTGGTTCTCCCTTTGGTTCTCCCTGTGACTGTGGTTCTCCCAGTGACTGTGGTTCTCCCTGTGTTCCCCCTGTGGTTCTCCCTGTGGTTCTCCCTGTGGTTCTCCCTGTGGTTCTCGCTGTGTTCCCCCTGTGGTTCCCCTGTGTTCTCCCTGTGGTTCTCCCTTTGGTTCTCCCTGTGACTGTGGTCTCCCTGTGGTTCCCCTGTGGTTCTCCCTGTGGTTCTCCCTGTGTTCCCCTGTGGTTCCCCCTGTGGTTCTCCCTGTGGTTCTCCCTGTGGTTCTCCCTGTGGTTCTCCCTGTGGTTCCCCTATGGTTCTCCCTGTGTTCCCCTGTGGTTCTCCCCTGTGGTTCTCCCTGTGGTTCTCCCTGTGGTTCCCCCTGTGGTTCTCCCTGTGACTGTGGTTCTCCCTGTGTTCTCCCTTTGGTTCTCCCTGTGACTGTGGTTCTCCCTGTGGTTCTCCCTGTGACTGTGGTTCTCCCTGTGGTTCTCCCTGTGGTTCTCCCTGTGATGGTTCTCCCTGTGTTCCCCCTGTGGTTCTCCCTGTGGTTCTCCCTGTGGTTCCCCCTGTGGTTCTCCCTGTGGTTCCCCTGTGGTTCTCCCTGTGGTTCTCCCTTTGGTTCTCCCTGTGACTGTGGTTCTCCCTGTGATTCTCCCTGTGGTTCTCCCTGTGGTTCCCCCTGTGGTTCGCCCTGTGGTTCTCCCTTTGGTTCTCCCTGTGACTGTGGTTCTCCCTGTGACTGTGGTTCTCCCTGTGTTCCCCCTGTGGTTCTCCCTGTGGTTCTCCCTGTGTTCTCCCTGTGTTCTCCCTGTGTTCTCCCTGTGGTTCTCCCTGTGTTCTCCTGTGTTCTCCCTGTGGTTCTCCCTGTGGTTCTCCCTGTGTTCTCCCTGTGTTCTCCCTGTGGTTCTCCCTGTGGTTCTCCCTGTGTTCTCCCTGTGTTCTCCCTGTGGTTCTCCCTGTGGTTCCCCTGTGGTTCTCCCTGTGTTCTCCCTGTGTTTCTCCCTGTGTTCTCCCTGTGTTCTCCCTGTGTTCCCCCTGTGGTTCTCCCTGTGTTCCCCTGTGGTTCTCCCTGTGGTTCTCCCTGTGTTCTCCCTGTGTTCTCCCTGTGTTCTCCCTGTGGTTCTCCCTGTGGTTCTCCCTGTGTTCTCCCTGTGTTCTCCCTGTGTTCCCCCTGTGTTCCCCCTGTGTTCCCCCTGTGTTCTCCCTGTGGTTCTCCCTGTGGTTCTCCCTGTGGTTCTCCCTGTGTTCTCCCTGTGGTTCTCCCTGTGGTTCCCCCTGTGTTCTCCCTGTGTTCTCCCTGTGGTTCTCCCTTGGTTCCCCCTGTGTTTCCCCTGTGTTCTCCCTGTGTTCTCCCTGTGTTCCCCCTGTGTTTCCCCTGTGTTCTCCCTGTGTTCTCCCTGTGTTCTCCCTGTGTTCTCCCTGTGGTTCTCCCTGTGTTCTCCCTGTGTTCTCCCTGTGTTCTCCCTGTGGTTCTCCCTGTGTTTCCCCCTGTGTTCCCCCTGTGTTCCCCCTGTGTTCTCCCTGTGTTCTCCCTGTGGTTCTCCCTGTGGTTCTCCCTGTGGTTCTCCCTGTGTTCTCCCTGTGGTTCTCCCTGTGTTCTCCCTGTGTTCTCCCTGTGTTCTCCCTGTGTTCTCCCTGTGGTTCTCCCTGTGTTCTCCCTGTGTTCTCCCTGTGTTCTCCTGTGTTCCCCTGTGGTTCTCCCTGTGTTCTCCCTGTGTTCTCCCTGTGTTCTCCCTGTGTTCTCCCTGTGTTCTCCCTGTGGTTCTCCCTGTGTTCTCCCTGTGTTCTCCCTGTGGTTCTCCCTGTGGTTCTCCCTGTGGTTCTCCCTGTGACTGTGGTTCTCCCTGTGGTTCTCCCTGTGTTCTCCCTTTGGTTCTCCCTGTGGTTCTCCCTTTGGTTCTCCCTGTGACTGTGGTTCTCCCTGTGTTCTCCCTGTGTTCTCCCTTTGGTTCTCCCTGTGACTGTGGTTCTCCCTGTGGTTCTCCCTGTGGTTCTCCCTGTGGTTCTCCCTGTGGTTCTCCCTGTGGTTCTCCCTTTGGTTCTCCCTGTGACTGTGGTTCTCCCTGTGTTCTCCCTGTGTTCTCCCTGTGGTTCTCCCTGTGACTGTGGTTCTCCCTGTGGTTCTCCCGTGCTGTGGTTCTCCCTGTGGTTCTCCCTTTGGTTCTCCCTGTGACTGTGGTTCTCCCTGTGTTCTCCCTTTGGTTCTCCCTGTGACTGTGGTTCTCCCTGTGATTCTCCCTGTGGTTCTCCCTGTGGTTCCCCCTGTGGTTCGCCCTGTGGTTCTCCCTTTGGTTCTCCCTGTGACTGTGGTTCTCCCAGTGACTGTGGTTCTCCCTGTGTTCCCCCTGTGGTTCCCCCTGTGGTTCTCCCTGTGGTTCTCCCTGTGGTTCTCCCTGTGTTCCCCCTGTGGTTCCCCCTGTGTTCGCCCCTGTGGTTCTCCCTTTGGTTCTCCCTGTGACTGTGGTCTCCCTGTGGTTCCCCTGTGGTTCTCCCTGTGTTCTCCCTGTGTTCCCCCTGTGGTTCTCCCTGTGGTTCTCCCTGTGGTTCTCCCTGTGGTTCTCCCTGTGGTTCTCCCTGTGGTTCTCCCTGTGGTTCTCCCCTGTGGTTCTCCCTGTGTTCCCCCTGTGGTTCCCCCTGTGTTCTCCCTGTGGTTCTCCCTGTGGTTCTCCCTGTGGTTCTCCCTGTGACTGTGTTCTCCTGTGTTCTCCCTTTGGTTCTCCCTGTGACTGTGGTTCTCCCTGTGGTTCTCCCTGTGACTGTGGTTCTCCCTGTGGTTCTCCCTTTGGTTCTCCCTGTGACTGTGGTTCTCCCTGTGTTCCCCTGTGGTTCTCCCTGTGGTTCTCCCTGTGGTTCTCCCCTGTGGTTCTCCCTGTGGTTCCCCCTGTGGTTCTCCCTGTGGTTCTCCCTTTGGTTCTCCCTGTGACTGTGGTTCTCCCTGTGATTCTCCCTGTGGTTCTCCCTGTGGTTCCCCCTGTGGTTCGCCCTGTGGTTCTCCCTTTGGTTCTCCCTGTGACTGTGGTTCTCCTGTGACTGTGGTTCTCCCTGTGTTCCCCCTGTGGTTCTCCCTGTGGTTCTCCCTGTGTTCTCCCTGTGTTCTCCCTGTGTTCTCCCTGTGGTTCTCCCTGTGTTCTCCCTGTGTTCTCCCTGTGTTCTCCCTGTGGTTCTCCCTGTGGTTCTCCCTGTGTTCTCCCTGTGTTCTCCCTGTGGTTCTCCCTGTGGTTCTCCCTGTGTTCTCCCTGTGGTTCTCCCTGTGGTTCTCCCTGTGGTTCCCCTTGTGTTCTCCCTGTGGTTCTCCCTGTGTTTCTCCCTGTGTTCTCCCTGTGTTCTCCCTGTGTTCCCCCTGTGGTTCTCCCTGTGTTCCCCCTGTGGTTCTCCCTGTGGTTCTCCCTGTGTTCTCCCTGTGTTCTCCCTGTGTTCTCCCTGTGGTTCTCCCTGTGGTTCTCCCTGTGTTCTCCCTGTGGTTCTCCCTGTGTTCCCCCTGTGTTCCCCCTGTGTTCCCCCTGTGTTCTCCCTGTGGTTCTCCCTGTGGTTCTCCCTGTGGTTCTCCCTGTGTTCTCCCTGTGGTTCTCCCTGTGGTTCCCCTGTGTTCTCCCTGTGTTCTCCCTGTGGTTCTCCCTGTGGTTCCCCCTGTGTTCCCCTGTGTTCTCCCTGTGTTCTCCCTGTGTTCCCCTGTGTTTCCCCTGTGTTCTCCCTGTGTTCTCCCTGTGGTTCTCCCTGTGTTCTCCCTGTGGTTCTCCCTGTGTTCTCCCTGTGTTCTCCCTGTGTTCTCCCTGTGGTTCTCCCTGTGTTTCCCCCTGTGTTCCCCCTGTGTTCCCCCTGTGCTGTGTTCTCCCTGTGGTTCTCCCTGTGGTTCTCCCTGTGGTTCTCCCTGTGTTCTCCCTGTGTTCTCCCTGTGGTTCTCCCTGTGTTCTCCATGTGTTCTCCCTGTGTTCTCCCTGTGTTCTCCCTGTGGTTCTCCCTGTGTTCTCCCTGTGTTCTCCCTGTGTTCTCCCTGTGTTCCCCCTGTGGTTCTCCCTGTGTTCTCCCTGTGTTCTCCCTGTGTTCTCCCTGTGTTCTCCCTGTGTTCTCCCTGTGGTTCTCCCTGTGTTCTCCCTGTGTTCTCCCTGTGGTTCTCCCTGTGGTTCTCCCTTTGGTTCTCCCTGTGACTGTGGTTCTCCCTGTGGTTCTCCCTGTGGTTCTCCCTTTGGTTCTCCCTGTGGTTCTCCCTTTGGTTCTCCCTGTGACTGTGGTTCTCCCTGTGTTCTCCCTGTGTTCTCCCTTTGGTTCTCCCTGTGACTGTGGTTCTCCCTGTGGTTCTCCCTGTGGTTCTCCCTGTGGTTCTCCCTTTGGTTCTCCCTGTGGTTCTCCCTGTGGTTCTCCCTGTGACTGTGGTTCTCCCTGTGTTCTCCCTGTGTTCTCCCTTTGGTTCTCCCTGTGACTGTGGTTCTCCCTGTGGTTCTCCCTGTGACTGTGGTTCTCCCTGTGGTTCTCCCTTTGGTTCTCCCTGTGACTGTGGTTCTCCCTGTGTTCCCCCTGTGGTTCCCCCTGTGGTTCTCCCTGTGGTTCTCCCTGTGGTTCTCCCTGTGGTTCTCCCTGTGGTTCCCCCTGTGGTTCTCCCTGTGGTTCCCCTGTGGTTCTCCCTGTGGTTCTCCCTGTGACTGTGGTTCTCCCTGTGATTCTCCCTGTGGTTCTCCCTGTGGTTCCCCCTGTGGTTCGCCCTGTGGTTCTCCCTGTGGTTCTCCCTGTGACTGTGGTTCTCCCTGTGACTGTGGTTCTCCCTGTGTTCCCCCTGTGGTTCTCCCTGTGGTTCTCCCTGTGGTTCTCCCTGTGTTCTCCCTGTGTTCTCCCTGTGGTTCTCCCTGTGGTTCTCCCTGTGTTCTCCCTGTGGTTCTCCCTGTGGTTCTCCCTGTGGTTCTCCCTGTGGTTCTCCTGTGTTCTCCCTGTGGTTCTCCCTGTGGTTCTCCCTGTGTTCTCCCTGTGTTCTCCCTGTGGTTCTCCCTGTGTTCTCCCTGTGTTCTCCCTGTGTTCTCCCTGTGGTTCTCCCTGTGTTCTCCCTGTGTTCTCCCTGTGTTCCCCCTGTGGTTCTCCCTGTGTTCTCCCTGTGGTTCTCCCTGTGTTCTCCCTGTGTTCTCCTGTGGTTCTCCCTGTGGTTCTCCCTGTGTTCTCCCTGTGTTCTCCCTGTGGTTCTCCCTGTGGTTCTCCCTTTGGTTCTCCCTGTGACTGTGGTTCTCCCTGTGGTTCTCCCTGTGGTTCTCCCTGTGGTTCTCCCTGTGGTTCTCCCTTTGGTTCTCCCTGTGACTGTGGTTCTCCCTGTGTTCTCCCCTGTGGTTCTCCCTGTGGTTCTCCCTGTGACTGTGGTTCTCCCTGTGGTTCTCCCCTGTGGTTCTCCCTGTGGTTCTCCCTGTGGTTCTCCCTGTGGTTCTCCCTGTGGTTCTCCCTGTGGTTCTCCCTGTGGTTCTCCCTGTGGTTCTCCCCTGTGGTTCTCCCTGTGGTTCTCCCTGTGGTTCCCCCTGTGGTTCTCCCTGTGACTGTGGTTCTCCCTGTGTTCTCCCTTTGGTTCTCCCTGTGACTGTGGTTCTCCCTGTGTTCCCCCTGTGGTTCCCCCTGTGGTTCTCCCTGTGGTCTCCCTGTGGTTCCCCCTGTGTTCTCCCTGTTTTCCCTGTGGTTCTCCCTGTGTTCTCCCTGTGGTTCTCCCTGTGGTTCTCCCTGTGTTCTCCCTGTGTTCTCCCTGTGTTCTCCCTGTGGTTCTCCCTGTGTTCTCCCTGTGTTCTCCCTGTGTTCTCCCTGTGTTCTCCCTGTGGTTCTCCCTGTGTTTCCCCCTGTGTTCCCCCTGTGTTCTCCCTGTGTTCTCCCTGTGGTTCTCCCTGTGTTCTCCCTGTGGTTCTCCCTGTGTTCTCCCTGTGTTCTCCCTGTGTTCTCCCTGTGGTTCTCCCTGTGGTTCTCCCTTTGGTTCTCCCTGTGACTGTGGTTCTCCCTGTGGTTCTCCCTGTGGTTCTCCCTTTGGTTCTCCCTGTGGTTCTCCCTTTGGTTCTCCCTGTGACTGTGGTTCTCCCTGTGTTCTCCCTGTGGTTCTCCCTTTGGTTCTCCCTGTGACTGTGGTTCTCCCTGTGGTTCTCCCTGTGGTTCTCCCTTTGGTTCTCCCTGTGGTTCTCCCTTTGGTTCTCCCTGTGACTGTGGTTCTCCCTGTGTTCTCCCTGTGTTCTCCCTTTGGTTCTCCCTGTGACTGTGGTTCTCCCTGTGATTCTCCCTGTGGTTCTCCCTGTGGTTCCCCCTGTGGTTCGCCCTGTGGTTCTCCCTTTGGTTCTCCCTGTGACTGTGGTTCTCCCAGTGACTGTGGTTCTCCCTGTGTTCCCCCTGTGGTTCCCCCTGTGGTTCTCCCTGTGGTTCTCCCTGTGGTTCTCCCTGTGTTCCCCCTGTGTTCCCCCTGTGGTTCGCCCCCTGTGGTTCTCCCTTTGGTTCTCCCTGTGACTGTGGTTCTCCCTGTGTTCCCCCTGTGGTTCCCCTTGTGGTTCTCCCTGTGGTTCTCCCTGTGGTTCTCCCTGTGGTTCTCCCTTTGGTTCTCCCTGTGGTTCTCCCTTTGGTTCTCCCTGTGACTGTGGTTCTCCCTGTGTTCTCCCTGTGTTCTCCCTTTGGTTCTCCCTGTGACTGTGGTTCTCCCTGTGATTCTCCCTGTGGTTCTCCCTGTGGTTCCCCCTGTGGTTCGCCCTGTGGTTCTCCCTTTGGTTCTCCCTGTGACTGTGGTTCTCCCAGTGACTGTGGTTCTCCCTGTGGTTCCCCCTGTGGTTCTCCCTGTGGTTCTCCCTGTGGTTCTCCCTGTGTTCTCCCTGTGGTTCCCCCTGTGGTTCGCCCCCTGTGGTTCTCCCTTTGGTTCTCCCTGTGACTGTGGTTCTCCCTGTGTTCCCCCTGTGGTTCCCCTTGTGGTTCTCCCTGTGGTTCTCCCTGTGGTTCTCCCTGTGTTCCCCCTGTGGTTCCCCCTGTGGTTCTCCCTGTGGTTCTCCCTGTGGTTCTCCCTGTGGTTCCCCCTATGGTTCTCCCTGTGTTCCCCCTGTGGTTCCCACTGTGGTTCTCCCTGTGGTTCTCCCTGTGACTGTGGTTCTCCCTGTGTTCTCCCTGGGTTCTCCCTGTGACTGTGGTTCTCCCTGTGGTTCTCCCTGTGACTGTGGTTCTCCCTGTGGTTCTCCCTTTGGTTCTCCCTGTGACTGTGGTTCTCCCTGTGTTCCCCCTGTGGTTCCCCCTGTGGTTCTCCCTGTGGTTCTCCCTGTGGTTCCCCCTGTGGTTCTCCCTGTGGTTCTCCCTTTGGTTCTCCCTGTGACTGTGGTTCTCCCTGTGATTCTCCCTGTGGTTCTCCCTGTGGTTCCCCCTGTGGTTCGCCCTGTGGTTCTCCCTTTGGTTCTCCCTGTGACTGTGGTTCTCCCTGTGTTCCCCCTGTGGTTCCCCCTGTGGTTCTCCCTGTGGTTCTCCCTGTGGTTCCCCCTGTGGTTCCCCCTGTGGTTCTCCCTGTGGTTCCCCCTGTGGTTCTCCCTTTGGTTCTCCCTGTGACTGTGGTTCTCCCTGTGGTTCTCCCACCCAGAGGAGTCAGTGAGACGTTGTCAGCTCCATCCAGTCAGGCCAACAGCAGCTCTTCCTCCCCAGTGAAGAACCCGTACAGCAGCAGCAGCAGCAGCATGCCCCCGGCCCCCCCCGGGCCCCTGCCAGCCAACCTGGATGATCTGAAGGTAGGTTTTACAGAGACAAAGGTTAGATAAAGGTATGAACCTATAAGAGAGCCTTCAGGACGTCTTCTTCTGCCCGGCAGGTGTCAGAGCTCAGGCAGCAGCTGCGTGTCCGCGGCATGCCTGTCTCCGGGACCAAGACGGCCCTCATCGAGAGACTCCTCCCCTTCAAGGACTCCAACGATGGCTCCTCCCCCTCCGGCTCCTCTGATATCACCACAGTGACTTTCCCTGTCACACCTACAGCATCCCTGTCCTCCTACCAGTCCCCGTCCCAGGGGGGCTACTACCCTTACCCCAGCACCTCCTCCACCCCTCCCATCTCCCCCGCCTCCTCAGAGCTGTCCCTCACTGGCTCTCTGCCAGACAGCTTCAGTGACGTGCCCATGTCCTCGCCAACGCTCTTCACTCTGCAGCCCTCCCCGGCCCAGCTCAGCATGGAAGAAGGCCTGGGCAGGGGCAGGACGAGGTCGGGGGAGGGTGGAGGTTTGAATGGCGTGGAAGCTGAAAAAGACAAGATGCTGGTGGAGAAGCAGAAGGTGATTGAGGAGTTGACATGGAAGCTGCACCAGGAGCAGAGACAGGTGGGTGCCATGCAGAGTAGCAGCTACACCACAGGGTGCAGCATCCTTAAACAGGGAGCCAATAAGAAAGCTCTGACTGAACACCAGAAGCATGCACTGCAACACAAGTCAAAGGCAGAGCCAAAACTTGGACAGAAACATAATCCTGGAACCATGTTTGTAGCGGCCAAAATCATATAGAAATTAAACTGATAATTAACTTCAAATAACACAGTTAGCACTAGTTAGCAGAACTTACGCAGGGCAATGATCCAAGGCAAGACAAGAACCTCCGTCTGTGCATTTATATCCATGATCCAATATCATTAACATAGAGCAGTGTTTCTCAAAGTGTGGTCCACTGGTGGCCCGTGAGCGCCCCCTAGTGGTCCGTGAGTATATTGGTAACATTTCACATTTTAAATTAATTAATTAATTTTATCCGCACTCTCACAGGAATATCTCCGCAATGGACCGAGCTTAAGTTTCAATTTCATGATATAGCCCAGCGCAACACCTTCGTCACACATGTTGCCACTTGTTTGTACCATTTTCAGGCGATTTGAAATCTGATCAAGAAAAACGATGTGTTTTGGAATATTTGTGGAGTTAGGTGGTCCGCCAGTGTTTTTGTATTGGTTAATGGTGGGGCAGGTTGTTAGATGTTGTTGGGATATTTTATTTTTTTAATCCTCTGGAGCAGAGAGAGCAGCTGGATTATTGTTATTGATTAATGCATCAGCGTTTCTTAGGTTCAAAAAACACTAAACTCATAACTTAAAATGAAAGTGTTTAGTTTATTTAATAAAAGAGCACATGTTCAATGTGAAAAGTGACAGTAGATATAGATTAGTTGCAATTTGGGTGCTATAAATATGTATTATTAAAAAAAAACGAAAAAAAAACCACCTTGAATTTCAGGGGGGGCGCGGGGGTCCGTTGGCGGGTCGCAGCGCCAAGACAATGGTAGGGGAAACACTGAGATATATAGCTCCAACAATGTTCTCTGTTGTCATTAAATCAAATGTGTATCTGGCTTTATCTGCTCACCTTCACTTTCATCAATCCTTCCTGGTAGGTTGAGGAGCTGAGGATGCAGCTCCACAGGAGGAAGCGTTGCTATAGAGCTTCCCTGGACACCATCCCACCCACACCTCACCCCCCCATGCTCCACCAGCGGACTCCTGCCATGTTGGGCCAGCACTTCTTTGGGGTGACAATCAAGCAGGAGCCCACGTCCCTGTCCCCCAGCTGCCCTCTGTCCTCCCCCAAACTGCTGAAGTGCTCTCCTCGCAGCAGCTGCATGGAGGATGTCGGACACTGCAGCAAACTCCCCTCCAACATGAGGGGCCCCGGGGGGCCACCATGTATGGATCCTACCTCTAGCAGCCCCCCCACAATGTCTGCTTTCCTCAGTCCACAGTGTTCCCCTCAGGACTCCCCCATTGGAAAGCCTTCTAGCCCCCAGCCTTCGTCTCCTAACAACCCATACCTGCTAGCCCCCCCTCCGGGAAGAGGCCACCCCCACCCCCAGGGCAACAGAGCACACAGCATGCAGGTAGGATGTATTTAGGTTATGTTGAGTCAGACTGTATCTAACATAATAGGGAAGTAACCCTGCCCCGGCCACACGAGGACGAAAACGGCTAAACGCATAGGATTAACCCAAACGCAAGAGCAAACAAGCTTCCGTCCACACGCAATATTCACCGGATAGTGTCTGTCCGCACGAGACCGCTCCGTTTAGCTCCAACCGCTGGAGAAGCTGCAGTAAATATGCCGAGCCTGTACGTGGCGCTGTAACTTCCTCCACAAAAGCAGCGAAGAAGCATGGTTGTCATGGTTGCCCTTCTGTTTATTCTCCGCGGTGGGGGCCGAGGGAACCGGGCAGAGTTTCGCCAGTCAACGTGTATTAAAGTTTAAATCTTCCGACAAAATGATAAAAGTGCCGCTCAAAGGTCTTCTTTGTTATTTATTGAGCTTTAAAACAAATGAATAACGACTCTATATATTATAATAATAAAATACACGGAGCCTCTCTTTTCCCTCCCTCTCTTCGGACAGCGTCAGTGTCTGTTTCATGCAGCAGCTGATCCAGTAATGTGTAAAAATAAACATATTTATAACTAGTTTAGGTAGTTTGAGAGGTGTCTCCGTCCTGTCAGATTAGACTTCACTCGCGTTTATGTCCATATCGAGAGAAAGATAAATAATCTGAATTCAGTGTGCAGTTTAATTTGACGCGGGGTGAGCAGCAGAGGTGGGGAGAGGCGGGGCTATTGCCTCATCATTATCAGAAAATGATCGTATAGGGCGTACACACGGAACCGTTGGACCCCCCCAGAGCGTTGCGTATGCCGCAGAGGCGCGGGAAGGTATTTTGAGTGGGGGTGCTGAGGTGCTGGACTCCAGTGAACACTATACTAGTGAAGGCTCGATAATCAGCTCATGGCATATAGGCAGGGATTTTTTTTAAATATTGAAGTTAAAAGCATCAATGTGGTGCACTTTGAAAGCAACATTAAGAGATCGATGGATACATCTCTCAACACCGAGATGAAACACAACTGTAAGCAGATGTTCTTTTTCTTTATGGATATTTTACAAATCACTCCCCTTTCAAACGGTATTCTTGTTTTACTGCCATATAGTATTTCATAACTGTTTTTCCTTTATTCTCTTATTTGTTTTATAACTATAATGATCATATGAAGGTGTGCCGCGGAAATAATCTTTTGAATAATTTGTGACCAAACCGTTTGAGACCCACTGAGATAACTAAGACTAAAGTGAACTATCTAAACACTCAGAGAGTCCTTAGCTCTCCTGAGCCTCTCAGTCTGAGAGGAGAGGACTCTCCTCCAGCTTGTTGTGGAACAAACAGCTCCATGTGTCCGTTAGTGCAGCTAGCTAACCAGATGCTAACAACACGGTCCCTGCTGCTGGCACGAGTCCCTCTGTCTCTCTCCCTCTCCCCCGCTATGTCCGCACACACACACACACACACACACACACACACACACACACACACACACACATGCACGCACACTAACACGTCACGTTCTCACTCCCATCCCGTCACATATTGACGGACAGTCAGGGCCCCTCCCCGTCGCTATATTACGTACAGGGTACCCCTTTCCCGTCAGGCTTCTACGGGCAGGGCGTCCCATAGACCTTCATTGCGGACAGCGGACCCCTTGACCGTCAGGCTTCTACGGGCAGGACGATGGCCAAACTTCGTGTTATTCTCGGTGGAAAATGCCTATTTTAAGGTTCATTTGGCCATTAAAATGTGTTTTGATGTCATTTTATGCGAGTAATGAGTTTTTATTTCTGATTATTTGTGCAGTACATGTACATGATGTTTAGTTTGCTAGTTATGACGAAGATTACTTCATGAATGCTAACGTTTTTTTGGTGGAAATGTGTTTTTTCACAGCAGAGTCACCCTCTGTACTTGGACTTATTGGGAGAATCTAAAGGCAAGAACATCCCAAATATTCATTTAGGTCTTTATTGTAGATCTTTAGTGTTGCCGTCTGTGAGGAAAATACATGGGGCTCAGAGCCTCGTATTTTTTAAATCTCTTTTTTCCTTCAAATTTGTTATTCTTTTCAAAATAACACACTGTTATTTACTCACCAATAACACACAATTATCCTTGCTTTTATTTATTGGTTTAATTCCATAATCTCGGTCTTTTTTGGTGTTCATCAGGAACTGAATGTCAAAATAAAAATAACCGGAAACAGACGTAGCATTTCGAGCGATTACCCAAGATTCTCAGCTATGCTGATTGGATGTTTTAGCCGCAATGCATGCTGGGATTTGGTGTTTATATTATATGAAATCCGGAAAACATTTTAAAAGAATAAAATAATACTTAATTCCGAGTGCTCTTGCTTTTCTCTTTGAAAGTCATCACATAACGGCATTGTAATACACGGTTCGGCTGCATTACATACTACAGATCTGCCGTAGTTATTTATTTAGAGAGCCCTGATGAGAAGACCTTTGGAAAAACTGGAAGAAATGGCGCCGCAACTGAATACTTGACGTGGATCATAAATATATCAACAATTAAAAAACATCTTCAATTTCTCTTCACACAATACGTCTCCTTGCAGCATCAACACTAATTCGGCTGACTTTTACATTTGATCTAATTCATAGATAGGTTATATTTACACCATAACGGTGCACAGCTGAGAGAAAAGGACTGTAGTTTTTAAAGATATTACTGATTTGAATTGGATTGAATTTTGAATGTAAGAATGTAAATACTGAGTCTGAAATAGTATAGCAATATGCTGTAAAATGATGTGAAAGCATGAATAAAACGACACACCTTCAGATGTTGTACATACAAGTGTCTGTGTGTACCTTGTGTGCACAGCCTAGTGGTTAAAGCACGTAATTGAATTTTTGTTTTTACGTGTTATATTTGATTAAAAAAATATTAAGAGTACATACTTTCATAGGGGGAAAGTAGAAGGTCTGTGATAGAAATATAGAATATAAATAATCAAGAAGTTCCTTTAAGTGATCTCTTCAATAAAACAGTTTAGTGCAGGATGTACACAGATATTAATAGGAGGAGCTGCAAAACAGAAAAACGAATTAACCTTTATTTAAACATTAAATAACAGATTAAGGTCTTGCTTTCCTGCAATGTTAACTATGTTGAAGCACTTATTTTAACTGATAGTATACACATTAATTATACTCTTATGTATGTAGATAGAATAAGAAATGTGCAGAATATGACAGTTTAATGGTGGAGGTATGCACACATATTGATAGATGTCTTGTAATGCACTGTTGAGGAACCTGTGACCCAAGTTTTTCATTCATTGCATAACTACACCGTAGTTGTGTAAATGATATGTCAATACACCTTTGAAAATCTTGAAATCTTGAAAGGGATGTGCAAAATAGCCATAATATATAGTCTTTAATTAACTATTAGTAGAGAATAACGAGTAATTAATATACTTTATTTCTCGTTTCCATTAATGTCAATTGCAGATACATGTTTAGTCTTCTCAAGCACCAAGTATCAAATATCTCATTTTACTCAGGAGTCTTTAAGGGTTGTTTATATTTCACATCATTAATCAGAATCTGCAAAGTAACTCAAATAAATGCAGTGGAGTAAAAATACCAGGTTAACCTCTGAATTGTCGTGGAGTAGAATTACAAAGTAGCAATGAGCTGTCATGTGGGTATATATTAATGCTATATATGCTATATTAATGCTATTTTGAAATTCAGTTCCTGACGGACACCAAAAAAGACCGAGATTATGGAATTAAACCAATAAATAAAAGCAAGGATAATTGTGTGTTATTGGTGAGTAAATAACAGTGTGTTATTTTGAAAAGAATAACAAATTAGAAGGAAAAAAAGATTTAAAAAATACGAGGCTCTGAGCCCCATGTATTTTCCTCACAGACGGCAACACTAAAGATCTACAATAAAGACCGAAATGAATATTTGGGATGTTCTTGCCTTTAGATTCTCCCAATAAGTCCAAGTACAGAGGGTGACTCTGCTGTGAAAAAGCACACATTTCCACCAAAAAAACGTTAGCATTCATGAAGTAATCTTCGTCATAACTAGCAAACTAAACATCATGTACATGTACTGCACAAATAATCAGAAATAAAAACTCATTACTCGCTTAAAATGACATCAAAACGCATTTTAATGGCCAAATGAACCTTGAAATAGGCATTTTCCACAGAGAATAACACGAAGGTTGGCCATCGTTGTTGATCACGTGGTCTATGAAGGTCTATGGGACGCCCTTCCCGTAGAAACCTGGCGGTCAAGGGGTCCGCTGTCTGCAATGAAGGTCTATGGGACGCCCTGCCCGTAGAAGCCTGACGGTCAAGGGGTACCCTGTAGGTAATATAGCGACGGGGAGGGGCCCTGACCGTCCGTCAATATGTGACGGGATGGGAGTGAGAACGTGTTGCACACGCACGCACGCGCACACACACACGCACACACACACACACACAAACAAACAGAGGGTTTGAATGACACAAGCACACTTTTATTTCCATGCAACTCTCTGATTGGTCTGGTGTCATGATGAGGTGCATGTAAAACACGGTCAATGTATTATATTATTGAAGTAGAATTGTCCTCAAAAAACATTCGGGGGAGGTTTGCTGGCGGACAGCTGAGCAGCATGGTCGCTTGAACAGTGAGCTCCCTTATCCCAACAGAATAAACTCCGCCTAACTAGAAAATTAAAACATAAAAACATCCTGGACAGTTGATAATGAGCGGAGGATCAACAAAAGCAAGGAATAAGAAAAGCGAGAACCGTCAAGGTAAAGAAAAAACTAATATTAACAAAGAAAAGGACAGGCTAACTGCAGAAGCTAGCACAGCAATGGCTAAACCACAAGCTAATCTGGACAGCATTAGCAAGCAAATTGAAGCCATGCGGAGCGAGCTGAAAACCGACTTGACCATCTTTAAGGAGGACATCGCCACTCAAATAGAAATCGAGCTGACAGAATTCAGAGAAGACATTAACCAGAAACTGGTAAAGATACACACAGAAGTTGGACAGCAAAATTATAAAATAGACGCCGTTGTGAATCGCACGGAGGAGTTTGAGCTCTGGAGTACCGAGGCAAGAAGCGAAATGCAGGAAATAATAAAAGAACACAAGTTTATGACTGAAAAGCTGGATGATTTGGAATCGAGATCCAGACGGAACAATTTGAGAATATACGGCATACCAGAAGACGCAGAGCTGCAAAGTGACACGTGGCGATGTTTGTGGATAAATGGCTGCGGGACGAGCCGTCAAGAGAGACAGATCTCCAGATTCTACGAGCCCACAGAGCCCTGGCACCGAAACCAACATCGGGACAACCTCCGAGGTCGATCATCCTGAACTTTCTGCAGTTCCATGTAAAAGAGATGGTCTTGAAGAGGGCTTGGGAAAAGAAAACTGTCAAACTCGGAGACAATAGGATATATTTCGACCACGCAAGGATACTGCTCCAACGCAAGGATACTGCTCCAACGCAAGGATACTGCTCCAACGCAAGGATACTGCTCCAACTCAAGGATACTGCTCCAACGCAAGGATTCTGCTCCAACGCAAGGCGTACGCAGACGTTAAGAAGATCTTGAAGGGAGAAGGCATCTGTTTTCAGACACCTCTCCATAAGATGCGTATTCACTGGGCTAATGGAATGAAGACATATAACAGCGCAGAGGAAGCAGCCAGTGATATGCGGGGAAGAGGATATGAAGTAGAAGACACCACCGCTACAAGAGGCTCTGCGGGCCGTGGCGTGCTCAAGTCCACGGCGATCGAGACTTGGACACGCGTCGGAAACAACAGAACCACGCAGACAGGCAAACGGGCGAGAGGACTGCTGCGAGAATTCGAACATTAAGAAAACAACGCAGAATGAAAGTCTTCTTCTTCAGTCTGACGCATAATGGAAAAAGATAAGAATATATCCTTGTAATGTTAATCAAACAAATTAAGAACTGTTAGTTTTGAAATGAGAAGTGCCATGAATACATATTGATATCTGGCATGTTGGCTTAAAAAGGGAATGAAACATAGCTGCCTATGTTATAAGCCTAGTATGGGCAGGTTAACTCAATTTGGGTTGTATCCTACTACTAGCTGGGGCCCTTCTCATATGGAAGACTTTCCCCCTCAGAACAAGAGGTGAGTCAACATCTGAGGGTTGTTGACACCTCTATTTGGAGGTCGCCTTTTCTGTTTATAGTTACGTTTAGAAATGTTTTCCTGTTTTCAATGTTGTTAAGTGCCAATAGTTATATCACTGTTAACCGGAGTGGGAGACACTACAACATGACTGAACCAAAATCAACCTATGACTAAAAAACAAGACGGAATTAAGCTTATGTCCCTTAACGTTATTGGTTTGGGAAACCCGATAAAAAGGGCAAAAATTATAACGAAAATCAAAAAAGAAAAGTCACAGATTACTTTCCTACAAGAAACCCACCTTTCACAGACAGAACATGACAAATTAAAACAATTTGGATTCAAAAACACCTTTTACAGCTCCCACACTAACGCACGTAGCAATTTTAATTTCTAATGCAGTCAAATTTGAGTACCAAAAAGAAATAAAAGATAGAGAGGGACGATACATTATTGTGAAAGGGACAATTGACAAAACTAAAGTAACATTGGTGAACATATATGCACCACCTGAGAGTGATAAGTATTTCTTTGGGGCCTTGCTTGATCTGATTGCAGTAGAAACAGAGGGAATATGTATAAGTGGGGGAGATCTCAATTTGATAATGGATTATGATCTGGACACAACAAACTGTAAGAGAATTAAAAAACCTATTACAAAGCTAGTGAAAAACACTTGGGAAGAAATGGGACTCTTTGACGTATGGAGGGACCTTAATCCAAAAGAAAAGGATTTCAGCTATTACTCGGCAGTACACTCAGTATACTCACGGATAGACTACTTTGTTATGCAAAAGGCAAATAGGGATAAAATACAGGACTGTGAAATTGGAGTGGCTGACGTGTCGGATCATTGTGCAACCTACCTGAATATTAAACTGGGGTGCAGACGGAGAGACGCATTATGGAGATTGAACGTGGGCATATTGAATAACAAATTGGTTGTTGAACAAATCAAAGATGAAATACTTAGAGGAAAACAATAACGACAACACAGACCCAGCCATATTATGGGATGCATTAAAAGCAGTAATACGAGGAAAATTGATTTATATTACAAGTAACCTCAAAAAAGTAAAAGAAACTCAATATAATAATCTCACAGCCGACCTGAAACAATTCGAACAAAAACATAAAGAAAAAAGGGATAGAAATACACAAAAACAAATCAAAGAGGTGAGAAGCGAAATCAACAACTTACTACATCAGGATATGGAGATAAAAGCAAGATATCTTAAACAAAATGATTATGAATTAGGCCCCAAAGCTACAAAGTTGTTGGCAAGATGTTTACGAAAGCAACAGGCAGCAATCACAGTCAACAAACTACATGACCCTAAAACAAATCAACCTACATATGAACCCAAGGAAACTGAAACTATTTTTAGAGATTATTACAAAGATCTTTACATGCAAACGTCTACAACAAATCATATGCGTACAAAGTCATTCCTAGACTCACTGGATCTGCCCTCTACAGGTAAAGTTCAAAATGAAAGTATAACAGCAAAGATAACTATAAATGAAATCCATAAGGCAATCGGAAAACAAACAAAGCTCCAGGTAGTGACGGATTCCCATCTGAGTGGTACCAAGAACTAGAAAAAGAAACGTCTGCACTGCTACTCGGTGCCTTTCATTGGATCAAGTCAAAAGAGGATACTCCCCCTTCATGGAAAGAAGCAATTATTACAGTTATCCCCAAACCACTAAAAGAGAAAGAATGTTGCCAAAATGATAGACCAATCTCAATTCTTAATGTTGATTACAAGCTCTACACTACGATACTATCAACCAGGCTCCAAACAATAGAACCAGAGCTCATAGATGAGGACCAAGCAGGCTTTTTCAGGCAGACAGACGCATGATAATATCAGAAGGACGTTACACATCATACATAGAATACAAACAAATAAAATACCAGCAGCACTGATTAGTCTCGATGCGGAAAAAGCATTTGACAGGGTCAATTGGGAATTTTTATATCTAACATTAGAGAAATTTGGATTCAGTAATAAAACGATGAAATGCATTGAGTGTATTTATAACAAACGAACAGCTGGAGTTAAAGTGAATGGCTCACTAACAGACAGAGTTACACTGGAACGAGGAACTAGACCCTGTTTGCTCTATATATAGAACCATTAGCCCAGATGATCAGACAGGAAAGTGCTATTGCAGGAATAGAAATGAGTCAACACAAACATGTTATTAGCCTTTTCGCAGACGACGTCATGATCATGCTGAAAGACCCAGTAAGCTCCTTTACAAAGCTAATGCCAATTATGGAACAATTTGGTGAATATTCAGGATACAAATTAAACATATCTAAAACTCAAATCCTTAACTGTGTTTAACTGCGCTCCAAATCAACAACTAAAAGAATTACATTTAAACTATTTCAATCACTGCGAGGGGGACCCATGTTCCCATCAGCTAAAACATGTGGGTTTGCTATCCTGGCTCCAAAATGGTGGAATGAGCTCCCCATTGAAATCAGGACCGCAGAAAGCTTACACACCTTCCAGACTGAACACTCATCTCTTTCGCCTCCACCTCGAGGATAGAATGACTAACAAAGCACTACTAACAGAGCACTTATATACTAATAAAGGACTGGCTTACCTACAGCCAGTTGAGTAGCACTTGAAACGATTGGCTCTTTGAAACCTGATGTTCTTATATGATTCTGTTTTCTTCAAGGTTGTGTCTTCCTGGTCGAATGTACTTATTGTAAGTCGCTTTGGATAAAAGAGTTAGCTAAATGCAATGTAATGTAAACTGGGAAGCAAAATCAATTAAATACTTAGGAATAAACATAACCAAAAATGTAGCAAAGCTGTACCAAAGCAACTATGAATGTATTGACAAAGATATAAGGAAAGATTTCGAAAAATGGTCAACTTACCCGATGAGTTTTATTGACAGGATAAATACAGTGAAAATGAATATTCTACCACGCTTGTTGTATTTATTTCAATCCTTGCCGATAAATATACCGCAGATTCAGTTCCAAAGCTGGGATAAGCTTATATCAAGATTCATATGGGGGGGTAAAAGACCTAGGATAAGATATACCACACTACAACTGCCTAAAGAAAGAGGGGGACTGGCACTTCCAAACCTAAAGGAATATTATCATGCAGCACAGCTACGTCCTCTCATTTACTGGTGCGACTCCGATTATATAGCCCGCTGGAAAGACATTGAAATACTTACATATGAGTCCCCAATTCAACCACTCGTAGGGCAGAGAGAAATGCCTCCCGTATTACAGAAAAGGGAGACCTAGACCCAATAACAACATTTACACCAGAAAAATGGTATTCTATTATTAAACAATTGAAATTGGGAAGGGAACTTGGACTATTAAACTGGATAGCCTGACAAAGGATTCAAACCAGGAAGCTATGACTGTAGATTCAAGCAATGGCCAGAACAGGGTTTAACAGCAGATGCACGGTCATCCAGAAGGGAGAAATGAGAAGCTTTCAAGACCTGAAGAACCTCTTTGACCCAGAGAACAAAGACTTATTCAGAGATATGCAAATGATGGACTACTATACAAAAAAGGTTAAGAAAAATGAAGATGACATACAACCTATTGTAAAGATTATTGCACGAGCTTACCATGATGATGTTCGCAAAGTTGTGTCAACCCTGTATTCGTGCTTGATGGAAGCCAAAAGAGATTCAACACTCCATGTACAAACTAAATGGGAAAAAAAACTAAAGGAAAGGATCTCAGATGAGATGTGGTATGATATGTGGAAAATGCACCAGACCTACACGGTCACACGGAGGGAGAGATGTTCTGTGGGGAAACCAAATGAGTTTCTTTTACACTCCCAAAATCACGAGTAAACAAACTAACACTCAACAATCATGCTGGAGACTTTGTAACATCAGGAACCTCACCACACACACGTGTTTTGGAGCTGCAGTAAAATACAACCTTTCTGGGACTGTGCACTCTGTTCTATGCAAGGTGTTAGGCGATAGAATCCCTCGACATGTGGTATTATACCTGGGACATATGGAAGGATCTGTACATGTCGGAGATCAATACCTGATCGAGATCCTCCTAGCGGCAGGAGAGAAGGCTATCACTACAAACTGGCTAGAGGCGGAACACCAAGCTACAGCCAATGGGTTCATATGATTGGTGATAATAATAATGGAGAACATCACATACAAGTTGAAAGTAAGGGAAGACACATTTCTTAAGAGCTGGGAAAAATGGTTAAGGTACATAACAAATGAGTCATAAAAAAACAAACAAGTAATATTTGATAACTATGTAGATCGTCTCCGTACAGGCACTGTTCTCTCTGAAATGTAATATTTGTTGTGTGTAATTGTACCTTGTGAAAAAATCAATAAAAGAAAGTAATAAAAAAAAACAAAAAAAACATTCGGGGCAGGCCAAAATATTATTTGACCAACAACGTGGAATGTATTGGCTCCATAGTACACAGAGTATGCAGCGGGAGCAGCAAGAACCGTCACATAATAATTCAGACAGGGGAGCTCCGCACCCCCTGCCTGCCGCTAGGGGGTGCTGCAGCGCCCTCAGCACCCCCCTTCCCGGCCCATGGTATGCCGTTCTATCCACCTTGGGACCCGTTATCGTTTCCGCAGTCGCTGAGTGCCGTATTCGGTCGTCCTCGTGTGGCCGAACGGTCTATACGACACAGAACAGTAACGCAAACCACCGTCCTCGTGTGGCCGGGGCATAAGTATATTTACTCAAGTACGTTTTGAGATACATGTACTACAGTTCAGAAGTACATGCCATGGTGTACTTTTCCTCCACTACAGTTCAGAGGTACATGGTGTACTTCTACTTCTCTACAGTTCAGAGGTACATGGTGTACTTCTACTCACTACAGTTCAGAGGTACATGGTGTACTTCTACTCCATAGTTCAGAGGTACATGGTGTACTTCTACTCCACTACAGTTCAGAGGTACATGGTGTACTTCTACTCCATAGTTCAGAGGTACATGGTGTACTTCTACTCCACTACAGTTCAGAGGTACATGGTGTACTTCTACTCCTCTACAGTTCAGAGGTACATGGTGTACTTCTACTCCATAGTTCAGAGGTACATGGTGTACTTCTACTCCACTACAGTTCAGAGGTACATGGTGTACTTCTACTCCATAGTTCAGAGGTACATGGTGTACTTCTACTCCACTACAGTTCAGAGGTACATGGTGTACTTTTACTCCACTACATGTATTTAATACCTTTAGTTACTTCACAGATGAATGATGTGAAATATAATCAAGTGTTAAATCAGACTTTAGTTCCACCTGGAGTAAATCCACCAGCTACCCTGCAGTCTACAAAGTACTTCAGACTAGCTGCTCCTCCATCAGCTACCCTGCAGTCTACAAAGTACTTCAGACTAGCTGCACCTCCACCAGTTACCCTGCAGTCTACAAAGTACTTCAGACTAGCTGCACCTCCACCAGCTACCCTGCAGTCTACAAAGTACTTCAGACTAGCTGCACCTCCACCAGCTACCCTGCAGTCTACAAAGTACTTCAGACTAGCTGCACCTTCACCAGCTACCCTGCAGTCTACAAAGTACTTCAGACTAGCTGCACCTCCACCAGCTACCCTGCAGTCTACAAAGTACTTCAGACTAGCTGCACCTCCACCAGCTACCCTGCAGTCTACAAAGTACTTCAGACTAGCTGCTCCTCCATCAGCTACCCTGCAGTCTACAAAGTACTTCAGACTAGCTGCACCTCCACCAGTTACCCTGCAGTCTACAAAGTACTTCAGACTAGCTGCACCTCCACCAGCTACCCTGCAGTCTACAAAGTACTTCAGACTAGCTGCACCTCCACCAGCTACCCTGCAGTCTACAAAGTACTTCAGACTAGCTGCACCTTCACCAGCTACCCTGCAGTCTACAAAGTACTTCAGACTAGCTGCACCTCCACCAGCTACCCTGCAGTCTACAAAGTACTTCAGACTAGCTGCACCTCCACCAGCTACCCTGCAGTCTACAAAGTACTTCAGACTAGCTGCTTCTTCACCAGCTACCCTGCAGTCTACAAAGTACTTCAGACTAGCTGCACCTTCACCAGCTACCCTGCAGTCTACAAAGTACTTCAGACTAGCTGCACCTTCACCAGCTACCCTGCAGTCTACAAAGTACTTCAGACTAGCTGCACCTCCACCAGCTACCCTGCAGTCTACAAAGTACTTCAGACTAGCTGCACCTCCACCAGCTACCCTGCAGTCTACAAAGTACTTCAGACTAGCTGCACCTTCACCAGCTACCCTGCAGTCTACAAAGTACTTCAGACTAGCTGCACCTCCACCAGCTACCCTGCAGTCTACAAAGTACTTCAGACTAGCTGATCCTCCACCAGCTACCCTGCAGTCTACAAAGTACTTCAGACTAGCTGCACCTTCACCAGCTACCCTGCAGTCTACAAAGTACTTCAGACTAGCTGCACCTCCACCAGCTACCCTGCAGTCTACAAAGTACTTCAGACTATCAATCAATCAATCAATCAATCAATGTTTATTTATATAGCCCAATATCACAAATGTTACATTTGTCTCAGTGGTCTTCACAGTGTGTACAGAATATCAGTATGACAATACGACACCCTCTGTCCTTAGACCCTCTGTCCTTAGACCCTCACATCGTACAAGGAAAAACTTCCAAAGAAAACCCAGTTTAAAGGGAAAAATGGGAGAAACCTCAGGGAGAGCAACAGAGGAGGGATCCCTCTCCCAGGACGGACAGACGTGCAATAGATGCCGTGTGTAAATTGAGAAGATAATACATTTGCAACATAGGTAGTCCAAATGTTTGGAAATGCATGTGTGTATAATAGGAAGATGAATCCACGAGGATATCCATCCAGGACCGATGATCCAGGACCACAGCCACGACTCAAGATCCAGCGCTCGCGATCCAGGACACAGGACCGCAGGATCATCCATGACTCTGGATCCCAGCGTATATAGACACCAAAAAGAAAGACATTTGGGGAAGCTGGGTAAATGGAACATGAGAGTACACAGGTACAGACAGAGAGAAGGAAGAAGTGAGATGTCCCCATGAGAGGACACAGGTACAGACAGAGAGAAGGAAGAAGTGAGATGTCCCCCGACAAACTAAGCCTATATCAGCAAAACTAGGGGCTGAATCTAATCAGCCCTAACTATAAGCTTTATCAAAAAGGAAGGTCTTAAGCGCACTCTTAAAAACGGATAGGGTGTCTGCCGCCCGAACACAAACTGGAAGCTGATTCCACAAATGTGGAGCTTGATAAGAAAAGGCTCTGGCTCCCATTGTACTTTTAGAGACTCTAGGAACAACCAACAACCCTGCATTCTTGGAACGCAATGCCCTAGTAGGCCAGCAGGGTGTAATGAGTTCTTTCAGGTAAGATGGCGCCTGCCCATTAAGGGCTTTGTAGGCGAGAAGAAGAATTTTAAATTCTATCCTGTGTTCTATAGGGAGCCAGTGTAAGGCAGCCAGAACAGGAGTCATGTGGTCCCTTTTCCTAACTCTGGTTAGTACACGAGCCGCAGCATTTTGAATCAGCTGAAGCGACTTGACTGACTTCTTGGTACTCCCTGATAATAAAGAGTTACAATAATCCAGCCTAGAAGTAACAAATGCATGGACTAGTTTCTCTGCATCGTTTTGAGGCAAGATATGCCTGATTTTTGCAATGTTACGTAGATGGAAGTAGGCGGTCCTTGAAATTGATTTTATGTGGGCGTTAAAGGATAAATCCTGATCAAATATAACACCAAGATTCCTTACAGTCTCACTGGAGGCCAAATTAATGCCATCCATAGTTAGTATATCTTTAGATAATTTGTTTCGTAGATTCTTCGGGCCAAGTACAATAACTTCAGTTTTGGTCGTGTTTAACATCAAAAAGTTTAAGGTCATCCATGTTTTTAAGTCCTTAAGGCAGTCTTGAATTTTATTTAGATGATTAATTTCATCAGGCTTGATTGATAAATATAGTTGAGTATCATCCGCATAACAATGAAAGTTTATGGAATGATTCCTTATAATATTGCCTAACGGAAGCATATATAATGTGAACAAAATAGGTCCGAGCACTGAGCCCTGTGGCACTCCATGGCTAACTTTGGTTTGCGTTGAAGATTCATCGTTAACACGTACAAACTGAGAGCGTTCAGATAGATAGGACCTAAACCAGCCTAAAGCAGTTCCCTGTATGCCAACCAAGTGCTCTAGTCTTTGCAATAGGATATCATGGTCGATAGTATCAAATGCAGCACTGAGATCGAGCAAAACAAGAATAGAGACAAGTCCCTTGTCTGAGGCTATTAGAATATCATTTGTGACTTTAACCAGAGCTGTCTCTGTGCTATGATGTGTTCTAAAGCCAGACTGAAAATCTTCAAATAAATCATTGTTTTTTAAGTAATCACACAACTGTTTTGCGACCGCTTTCTCAAGAATCTTTGAGAGGAACGGAAGATTAGAAATAGGTCTATAGTTGGCTAAAACCTCTGGATCGAGGTTGTGCTTTTTAAGAAGCGGTTTTATCACTGCTACTTTGAATGATTGTGGAACATAGCCTGATAATAAAGACATATTCATAATATTTAATAAAGAAGTGCTAATTAATGGAAAAACTTCCTTCAACAGCTTAGTTGGAATTGGGTCTAACATGCACGTTGATGGTTTAGAAGAGAGAATCATTGAATGTAATTGTTCAAGGTTAATGGCTGAAAAGCATTCTAGTTTACTATCTAGTGTAATATTAGAACTTACGATTCCGGGAGCTGTTGATAACACGATACTGGTCGAAAGGCAAGAGGTCATTAATTTTGTTTCTAAGAGTAACAATTTTATCGTTAAAAAAGCACATAAAATCATTACTACTGAGTGCTGTGGGAATAGAAGGCTCAATGGAGCTGTGGCTCTCTGTCAGCCTGGCTACAGTGCTGAAAAGAAATCTTGCATTATTCTTATTCTCATCTATTAATGAAGAGTAGTATGCTGCTCTCGCTTTACGCAGTGCTTTCTTATATTCATTGAGAGTAATATGCCAAATAAACGAGATTCTTCAAGTTTAGTGGAACGCCATATCCTTTCAAGTTGTCTAGACTTTTGCTTTATTTTGCGGGTTTCGGCATTATGCCATGGAGCTAATCTATGTTGTTTTATTTTCTTCTTCTTTCAAAGGAGCAACAGAGTCTAATTTTATTCGCAGCGCATTTATAGCACTATCAACAACATGATCAATTTGGGGTGGTGTACATTTTGTATAAGTTTCCTCCCTTACATGCAGACATGCTATCGAGTTAAGTATTGGTGGAATCTCTTCCTTAAATTAAAGTACTTCAGACTAGCTGCACCTCCACCAGCTACCCTGCAGTCTACAAAGTACTTCAGACTTGCTGCACCTTCACCAGCTACCCTGCAGTCTACAAAGTACTTCAGACTAGCTGCTCCTTCACCAGCTACCCTGCAGTCTACAAAGTACTTCAGACTAGCTGCACCTTCACCAGCTACCCTGCAGTCTACAAAGTACTTCAGACTAGCTGCTCCTTCACCAGCTACCCTGCAGTCTACAAAGTACTTCAGACTAGCTGCACCTTCACCAGCTACCCTGCAGTCTACAAAGTACTTCAGACTAGCTGCACCTTCACCAGCTACCCTGCAGTCTACAAAGTACTTCAGACTTGCTGCACCTTCACCAGCTACCCTGCAGTCTACAAAGTACTTCAGACTAGCTGCACCTTCACCAGCTACCCTGCAGTCTACAAAGTACTTCAAACTAGCTGCACCTTCACCAGCTACCCTGCAGTCTACAAAGTACTTCAGACTAGCTGCACCTTCACCAGCTACCCTGCAGTCTACAAAGTACTTCAGACTAGCTGCACCTTCACCAGCTACCCTGCAGTCTACAAAGTACTTCAGACTAGCTGCACCTCCACCAGCTACCCTGCAGTCTACAAAGTACTTCAGACTAGCTGCACCTTCACCAGCTACCCTGCAGTCTACAAAGTACTTCAGACTAGCTGCACCTCCACCAGCTACCCTGCAGTCTTCAAAGTACTTCAGACTAGCTGCACCTCCACCAGCTACCCTGCAGTCTTCAAAGTACTTCAGACTAGCTGCACCTTCACCAGCTCTGAGAACACTTTGATGATCAATCATTATAAAACATATCATATATATTATTCTGAAATGGACCAATCTGCACAACGACTACTTTCACTGTCGCTACTTTTACTTAAATAACATTTTGAATGCAGGACTTTTACTTTTAACAGAGTATTCCTACACTCTTGTACTTATAATTGTACTGAAGTACAATATCTGGGTACCACCTCTGCATAATACTGTTCTGAATGTAGGAGATAGACATGTTGCTATTCTAATATGATATTTGATCAAGGTAAGAGTTTATTTTGCACTGTATGTGTACAGACAGAGAGATCGAAATACCGTTTCCCACAATCCTGAGGAATAATAAAAAATATAAGAATATGTATAGATATATATATATATATATACATATACATACATACATAATCAACAGACACATTCCTACAAATGCACACATTAAAGACAAACATAAATCACAACAATCAATATATACAAAGTAACAATCACTTCAAAGTCTGTGAGAAGTGTACATTAGTGCAGACTAGTGTACACTAATGTTGTGCATTAGTGCAGACTGTCCGTGGCAGCGTGGGAAGCGCCTGTCTGGGTGTCTGTGTGTCTCATCTACTATATTGACCCGTCCATTCTCTTCAGGACTAAACCCCCAGAATCTACTCGCAAGATCACCGTAATCTGCTCAGGGGGGCACTTACAGTATGGCCTGGAACACCACGCTGCCCGTCGTGCCCCTAGTATCTAAACTGCCCCTGGAGGAGAAACCCCGTGTCGTTGGGAGACCCCTTGGGCATTAGGGCAGCTTCAGAACCCACAATCCCTACCCCCATGTTACCCCCAGTTATACCAATCAGAACAATCAAAGTAATATCAAACCCAGCCAGTCAAACATTAATGTCACAGCAGGGACATCAGCACATCAGCAGAGCACGTCATATTTCAGCATCAGTCAGGAGCACATCACCCACGGCGACCAAGGTGAAACTACAGCTTCACCTTGGCAGGGTTTCTATTCCCCTTACACTATTTCAATCCAAATGATCAGACCAAGCAGACACCTTCAGAGACCACGAGGGAGACCAGGAGCTGGGTCGGGGAAACACGTGCCTTCAAGCCTCAAGCAGCCCCCCCCCTCTTCACACATCATCCCTCATGTATCGTCTCTTGCCCCCTCCCTCTCTGCGTCAGGTGGTTTCCCCTTCTCTATCGTCGAGCGAGACGGAGGTCACATGCTCAACCTTTACTGAATGGACAATTCAAAATGTAAAGTTAAAATTAAATAAAGACGTATTAATATGTCATTTTAACAAGAGGGGATATGCACATTTTTCATGAAAGCAGAACACATTGTCAATGTCATGTTTAGAATCAAGTTTTTTCTTTAAACATTTAATTTCAAATATGCAAACTTTATACTTTAATTTATTAACAGAGACACTAAGGGCAGCTTGTCTCTACGTCTCTGTGCGCAGGCCACCTGCATCCTGTGCCTCCTTGTCTTCATACCCGCTCTAACCGCTCTCAAGGCGTCAAAAACCACAAGTGCCTTCTCAGAATTGTGGCTGGAACTTTTACGCTTTTATTGCCCCATTTAGAATGCGTAGTGCGCAGAGGTCAACAGTTCAGAATCTAGTTTCACACGTCTGAAAAGATATATCCTTTCCATTCATAGCCAATGTAGCATCTTGTTATCAATGGTAAGCTTAAAGTGGACCTTTCATGCTATATTTCATTAATATATTGTAGGTCCATACCTACCTATATAAAGTATATTTATACCTTTTCTTTTTCTAAATACCAAACAGATCATGCGTTTTAGCCATGCCTCATTTTCGCTCTCTTTGCTCTCCTCCACCCTGTCTTTGCATGCGCTGCAGCTGCCCCCGCCCCCTGCTGACCACGCCCCCTGCAAAGGAGGGGGCGTGGCACGAGCGTCATGTTACCGTGCTGTTACCATGCCACGCAACCTCTCATTCCCCTGATAGGTGGAGAGTTGCCCATATAGGCGGAGCTCCTTGTTTCTGACGCAGAGGTATTTCCAGTCTGAATCAGATCCGTTGGGTTCGGAGGGAAAGAGAGGGTTGAGTTCCCTGACACACATAGTCATGTATACAAGACGTACACAGGTGCATTTTGCATGATAGGTCCCCTTTAATAGAGGTAGGTGAGGTGAAGGTCAGGTCTGACACGGCCCCTGAAACAGCAGAACTGTCAACAACATTGGATCCATGCACATGTTGACCAGGTGATGCTCGTCATCATCACTAATCGTTCTGTGGAAAACAAGCCGAATGTCTACTCTACTCTGATGTTGCCTTCACACATATATCTCTCTTTTGTATTTCCATCTCCTCATATGTGTGGGTATCATCTTGTATGTATGGTCTTTGCATGGTTCCATGTACCTGCTCCTTCCCACAGATGCAGCAGAAGAGTGGTGTCCAGGCAGGGGGCTTTCCGTATCCCTCTGAGCAGCAAGCCCTTCAGGGAGTCTTCCACCCGCCCCCTTCCTGTGATCCGGCCCGCCCGGAGCCCCACACCCTGCAGCCCAAGGTAAGCGCTGAGCACGAACAGAATCAGACGACGTTTCCCTCTCTCTCATTTGTGACGTGTCTCTACAGTTCTGTCACGCTCTCTGTTCCCTCACATGATGGGGACTTTTCCTTTACAACAAGACAACGCCAACCATGTTATCAAAACAACATATGTAATGTGACACAAGTATTTGATCCTGAGGGCCTGATTTCTAATTAGACTTATTTTTTTTAAATGGGCAATACACTCACGTTTGCTAAGTTTCCCTATTCTAACGTCATTCTCACCTATGTCTCATATAGATGTCAGTATTGCCCTCTCCTCGGCACGTTGGCCCAAAGTGCCAGGTCTGCCCCCCCGCCTTCAGTAGCTCAGATTCAGATGCATCAGACTTAAGACAGCCCCCATGCTATGAGGATGCAGTGAAGCAGGTAAACTGAAACTCATGCTACATGCGGTGGATAATGGCTGGCCAGAGATTCTATCTGACCTATCAGCGTTGCTCTGATTCCCCCTTTCCACCCATCACCTCTTTTGTCTGTTTCAGTCCATCACCTGTATTGCACCTTTTTTCATTCATCCATTTGCTTTGTTCAAACACTCCAATCACCAAGTGACTGAAGCCAATAGCTGACGTGCACAGTGTTGAGGATGAACTAACTCAGCTGATACGTCAGCAGGTGGTCATTTAGAAACACTTTCTCTTGCAAAGACTTTGTCCACCAGCAAGTTTAGTTTGACCTGTCATTGAAAAATGTGTTTGCCTTAAGTCAGTGTTTCTCAAACTTTTTCATAGCAAGGACACTTAACCAATAAAAAACACTCGCGGACCACCTAACTCCACAGATATCTAAAAACACATCGTTTTTTACAAATCGCCTGAAAATGGTACAAACAAGTGAGAGAGTGCGGAAAACTTAAATGTATTTATTTATTTATTTAAAATGTGAAATGTTACCAATATACTCACGGACCACTAGGGGGACGCTCACGGACCACCAGTGGTCCGCGGACCACGGACCACACTTTGAGAAGCACTGCCTTAAGTTTTACCACAACCAAAAACTGGTCTGTTTGTATTACCAGAACTCTTCTCTGTAAGTCCTCGCAGAACGCTTCAAAAGCTCACATGTTTCATGTAAAAGGCTTCAATGTAACTGCATTACATTTTCAATTGTTAAAATACAGTTTTTTGCTAAAACCAACAGCACTTTCCTTCTGTTACAGCAACTGACCAGAAGTCAGCAGATGGACGAACTGTTGGACGTGCTCATAGAGAGCGGAGGTAAGCTGCAACACAGCGCTGTTAGCATAGCTAGCCCTGCCATGCAGTGGGCGTGACCTCACATTGGGAGCCCAGTACCTGCTGTGACCCTCCCCCCTCTCCTCTTTCTCTGATAGAGATGCCAGCTAACGCCGGAGAAGAGAGGGAGAGGGCCTCTGTAACCAAAGTTGTCCCTCACATTACTGTGTCCCCAGGGTGTCCCGGCCTCCTCATCCCACGGTTCCACAGACACTACGAACAACTGCCCCCAAACCAGCTCCCTTACGACCACTCGGCCAATCACATCGCCGAGAGCCACTTGGAGAATCTGCTGGGGAGTCCCATAGTCCGAGGTGGGGAGATGGCCCTTCTTAAAATGTCTGCGGAGGACGGGGGGCAGGACGATGAACCAAACAGAGAAGGCAATGGGTACAGCAGCCCCCACAACCCCCAGCGCCTTCCTCACCACTCCCCCCAGGACAAACATGTGACCAACAGAGATCTGATAGACACGCCTCTGTCGCCCATCAGCACCAAGGTTACCTCCGAGGTGCAGGGGATGGTCAGCATGACTTTCAGCGAGACACCGTGGGAGGCCATGGAGTGGCTGGACCTGACCCCCCCCAGCTCTGCCACCGCCTTCAGTATGGCTCCGCCCAATGGCCCCAACATCTTCAACACAGAGTTCCTGGATGTCACAGACATGAACCTGAACTCTGCCATGGACCTTCACCTGGAGCACTGGTGAGGACAGCCCCTGGTGCTGGCCTCGCCACAGAACCATTGACTCTCCCCAGCTCCAGCAGGGGCCACGGGGGCCACGGAGCCTTTCTAACAATGGGCTGTGATATGAAGGACTCTTTTCATCCACATTAAGAGACGCTGAACTGTAGAGTTGTCTCTGAACTATGGGTTCCACTCCCAAGGTAAGATGGTCACCATATGTGCCTGGACCACGTCAGTCTGTGCTCTATCCCAACACTATGCGATATCAGTGCTACGCCACCGAGACTTGAAGACACATCTTGAAGAACATTGATTATTTTATAATTTATGTCTGTTTGTATTACTGGAAAATAAATGAAAACAATGACAAGGGGAATTAGATGGATGATGTAAATATATAACTATCCGTACTGCCAGAGACAAGTTGACGTCAGTGGGAGGGACACCATGTGTTCTGTAACGAGTCCATCCAATGATGTAAATATGACGAGGTGATTTCATGGCCCACCTCCAGCCGAACATGTTTGTCCGGTTACTCGAGCTTCCAACACGTGGGTCGAGACGCTCGCCATTCCTCTGAACAATGTTATTCGATAAGCTTTCTCACTATTAGCTGTATTTATTCACAGAATGTGGAGAGAAATTAATGTCTCTGAACAACCTTGGGTCTTATCGATATTCATCGACACACTGTGCCTTGTTTGCAACAACTGTTTCTAAGAATTGTATACGAGTTTCCCCTTTCTAAGTATTATGAGTTGCTATTGGATGAAAGCTGTGGCAGACGTTAACCATATGCTCCAACTAAAGTCAACACCAGTTTTTCAGACGAAAATGAAAAACATGTAATCTGTATTTATCCTCACAAATGTCACCCTTTCTATTCCCAGGCCAGCTGTTTATCGTTTTGATATTTATACGTTATCCTGTATTTATACTGACATTCCTTTGGATGGCTCTTTTTGATGTGATGGGGATGTTCCCGTGATGACGTTCTGCCCACGGACATGTCTTAGTAACCCAACGTTATGCAAAGTGTAGGATCCACTTCCAAAGCCATGCTTCCTCAAAGTGTCCTTGCAGGTCTCCCTTGAAAAAGAGATCTATGATCTCAATGGGACCAATCTGGTTAAATAAAGGTTTGAAATGAAATGAAATGAAAGGAGTCCTATGCAGTGCACATGTCCAGCAACAGCCCCTGTGGACAGGAAGCATGTCATATGTAGATCTGTACTGTGAAGACTGCACTCTGCCGCGCAGCAGTCACGTCACACCGCACCTGCACGCTGTCGAGTTGTCTTTGCTTCATGTACAACCTAGAGACATCTGATCCAGCCCCAGAAGAGCAGACACATGTACTCCCACAATGCAAGCGTGCTGAACAGCACATGTAGCACGCCTGCTCACATGGTCCAGTGTGCTCTGGTCCTGGTCCTGGTCCTGGTCCTGCTGCACCTGCTAATGGGCTCTGTGTCACACGTCGGCTCTGAGTGGCCATCTTAAATATTTGAGAAAAGCAAATATTCTCTACTTCCTGTCTCCGGTTGTGAAAATATCTGCTGTCTTTTCTCATGTCATGTGACAGAAGCGTCCTCGCTGCTTGGCCGCTGACCTGCTTTACTTCTGTAAAAGGAAACAAACGGTATCTGCCAGCATTCCTGTATACTTCAGAAAGAGCAACACACTTTTCACAAGGCATCTTTTTATTTCTGTCTAATTCACAAGAAGCGCACAATAAAAGGTTTCCAATATTTTTCAATACTTTCCATGGAACTTTATTTGTAACCCTTGATACAGACACAGTATTATATTCAATGACCGACATATTCTAATGTAATGTGAACATTCGAGTAGTTGCAATGTATTCCCTGGAGTGTCCTGGAGGTGGATGCATGTTCTTCCTGGAGATGTGTCCTTGAGAGGAGACAGATGTTCCCCAGCTGCACATGGGGGCGTTTCTGAAGACCAAATACTCAGTGTTTCAAAGAGAGGACACTGGGCTCCAGCACGGCGTGTCTGAGGCAGCCAGCCGGACACACGTGGAGTCAGATCACAGCTGCTGTGGCTTCGGAAGAGGACATCAGGGCGTTTCCTCCTGAAGCTCACTTCAGAACAAGTGTTGACGATCAGGCCGTCTCAGCCCGGCCATTGTTTCTCCTGCAGCACTCCCGACGCCATGAACATACACCGCGACAACGCCGCAGGGGCCCTTTAAGCAATGTCAAATAATAAAGCGTACAGTGGGGGATACAGCAACAGTAGCATTGTTAATCATTTGAGTGTCTTCACGTGCCTGTGTTGCTATGGGACACAGTGGTCAGTGCAGTCACATGCCTCTCTGCAGTGGGCATGAAGCTGCCTGGCAGCAGGGTGGGATCTGGGATCAGGGTGGGTGAGATTCACTGTGCAGCCTGTGGGTCTGTGAGCCTCAGATCAGCACTTTGAAGTGCTCTATCTGCATCAGTGTCCACGAGGAGGGAGCAGTGCATCGGCCATGGAGCGCTGGAGCACCGAGCCTCCGGTCCTCTGAGCGGGAGACCCCCACCATCTCTGGAAACACAGGGTTGGGTCTGAGGGTCCGTCACTGTCTGCACTCTTCCTAACCAGAACTCATTTGTAATCAGCAGACAAGAAAGAAGATGAGTGTTCTTCAGTGAGCATGAGACCGAGGTGGACGAAGCTGCAGCTCTGTTCATAACTGAGCACAGAAGGTGCAATGACCAGCTGGTAGAGGGTTCCAGCTGAGCTCCGGCATTAGGTCTGATGCACGCACATGGCGTCTCGTGTCCAGCTGCAGACCAGTGCAGACTCAGTTCCTCTGAACAGCTGAGGCTCCGGTGGTCCCTCCATCAGTCCACACACATGGGGGGGAGGGGGGAGGGGGGACACTGATCCAGGATGCGACACACGTAGCCGGCCACGTCCACGCAGCGCTGCTCGTACATCAGGATGAAGGGGTGTTTCTGGGGACAGACAGAGCAGGAGGTCGGCTGCTGTTCCTGAGATAAGCGCTGCTCGCCTTAAACTGGTAGCAAGCACACTATGAAGCATCGTTCTACATACTGCTGGTACACACACTTTCATTAGTTTCTAAGCCAAATGTTATTTAGCTACTGACACACTGAGAAATACATACTGTATGGTATCGAGAGCGGTTCCTAAGCTTTTTCAATACTGTACCACCTTCAGCCATGTCCCTGATCAGCGCTAACACATCTGTGAGGGAGACACGCCCACACCGAGGCCGGCACAGCGCTGCCCCTCGGGGTCGCGTCATTAGAACAACGACCATGTAACTGAGAACACCTGGAGGCGGGTCGCTCACTGTGAGGAACCGGCTCGGGGGCTGGAATCTGAAAAAACACAACCGGAACAAATCTGCCCCTTCCTCACAGAGCCCCTCCCCCAACACACAGCACGTGACCAATGAGGATACGAGATCAGTGTGTGCCCAGATGGGAGGCTGCCAGGCAGGCAGGCCGTCCAGTCACTGTAGCCGGCTCAGCTGATTGGTCGTGCTCGTTACAGCGCCACGGCTTCCAGACGATGTTTTAATGGATGTGTTGTCAAAGCGCTTCAGATATTCATTGCTGTCGGACGTTCAGAGCGTTCCATGGAATATAACACGTGTGTCTCCAGCGGTTTCTCAGACCTACCTCCCCCCTTCAACGGCTACATTTCAAATGTTTACAGTCCATCACCAACTTCATGGCAGACCAAGTCAACACCATGCGATAACACTGAGACCTGTGTACTCTGACACGAGGCCTGTGTACTCTGACACGAGGCCTGCGTACTCTGACACGAGGCCTGTGTACTCTGACACGAGACCTGTGTACTCTGACACGAGGCCTGTGTACTCTGACACGAGACCTGTGTACTCTGACACGAGACCTGTGTACTCTGACACGAGACCTGTGTACTCTGACACGAGGCACTGCAGGTCCTACACTCTGCGCTTTGAAGCATGTGAAACTCTGTTCATATAAAACCAGCACTGCTCAAACTTCATTACTTTTCCTAAACCTGCTATATGTATGTATTTTGGGGCGTGGGGAAGAGGAAAGATATATGAGCATATAAGGGACATGACTCCTCATATAAACATGCATAATGGGGTGAGAGCCGCTGGCAGAGACATCTCCATAATAAGTGACTTTACAATGGATTCACTTCCTACAGGCTCTGGCTCTGAAGTGGCTTAGCAGTGAATACACCAGAGGATGCAGTGCTCCATAGCATGAGCTCATGGAACTCACAAATGATGAATTGAACATAGAGATCTCACCAGAAGCTCCTTGTACTTGGGCCGCTTGGACTCGTCCTTTGTGAGGCTGCAGAGAGAGAGAGAGAGAGAGAGAGAGAGCACAGTCAGCCACACGCGGGGCGCTGCTCCGACAGAGCGCGCTCCAAAGCGCTGGACACGCCGGGCCACAAAGGACCTGCCTGTCAGCAGTTCAGTGTTGTACCTCCCACCCCCCAGACGGCCCGAGCCCCCCACTGCCCCCCGCTCACCTGAGGTTCACGAAGCTGATGAACCTGGAGGAGAACTGCCTGTCCTCTGAGCTGCTGAGCTGGGGGGGCTCCCCTTTCACCACCTGCGTCAGCTGGTCGAACACACTGTTCCACTTGGGGTAGGGGAACCTTCCGGTGGCCAGCTCGTACTGAAAGCACACACACGGCAGCACTTCTGTGTCAACGTGCTGCGCGGCACAGAGGAGACGAGGGGCGGAGCGTGCTGCCTTACCAGGGTGATGCCCAGGCTCCACACGTCGGAGCGCACGTCGTAGCCCTGCCGCGACGCGCTGGGGTCGATCCTCTCCGGCACACACACACACACACACACACACACACACACACACACACACACACACACACACACACACACACACACACACACACACACCCCCGGAGTTAGATGTCAGCGGCCATGTTGAAGGACATCTCTTTTCTCTCAATGCACTTCGAGGATCGATGGATCCTCCGCAGCTCCTCCAGGGATGCATTGCCTGAAGATAACGTCACTGCAGTTTTACGCAGCGTCGCTCCGCCCGCCGCACAGCCGATCGCCCCGCCTACACTGCGTTACTATAGTTACTACCGCAGTTGGTAAACTGTAATGGAAACGCAGCATTAAGTGAGCCTGGCCTACCAAGGCCTAACCATACCGTGCTAAGTCGTGCTAGGTCCTGCAGTGGAAAAGCACCATTAGTGACAAAGGGGGGTCAACTGTGGCTCAGAGGCTGAACAGGCAAATGGTCAGCGGTTCAATCCCCTGCAGTCACATGTCGAGGCGACTTGGGGCATGTCTATGGCACTGAGGTGTATGTTGGCGTAGGGGTGGGCGATATTGAAAAATATGTTATCACGATATTTTCAAGCAGTATCACGATAGACGATGTAGGAGTAGTAGAACCTTTATTTATCCAGGAAAATCAATTAAGAACTAATTCTTATTTACAATGATGACCTGACAGGAGGCAACGGCTTCCTGAGGGGATGGGGTTTGGGAAGAAAGATATATATCACGATATTTGTTCATGTCGGTTATTAGGGTCTGAGACCTAGGTCGGCGAAGACCCTATTGAAATTGGAAACAAATCGGTCGCGCGATTTTATCGCGTTTTTTGCCCTATTCGGCGTACCTACGAAATCTATCTCCTCCTAGGGACTTTTATCGTACGCCTCGAAATTCGTCGGGTAGCTTCGCGAGACATGGGAGAGCTTAAGTTATCACAGGAATTTGTATACTCCCCACGGCGTAGCCGTTATTTTCCGCCAAAGTTCGCGTTCGTATGATTTTTGGCGGTCCCTCGCCATGGAACCCGATGATGTCATAACTCAAACTGACATTCTCAGAACGCCACCAAACTTCACATGATGGTTCACACCACAGCCCTGAACAGCTCTAGGTCAAATCTGATGTTACTTAATTTGGCGTTACCATGGCTACGGATCCTTCGCCATAAACAACGGTGTCGCTGTAAATCCAATGGACACGGTCCCATCGTCCCCCAATCTTCACTTTTATATCACTGGTCCATGCCTCAACAGCTCTACGTGACATCGGAAATCTCAATGTATGCCGTTTCGATGGAAACGCATCCCTCGCCAAAAAATCCGATGTTGTTGTGAGTCAATGAAAAATCATCCAAACAGCACCAGACTTCAGACTATCAACAATGGTCCGGCCCTCAACAGCTCAAAGTGAAATCTGAAATCTCAATGTATGCCGTTTCCATGGCAACGCATCCCCCGCCAAAAAATCCCATGTTGTTGTAAGTCAATGGAAAATCGTCCAAACAGCACCAGACTTCAGACTATCATTAATGGTCCGGTCCTCAACAGCTCTACGTGAAATCTGAAATCCCAACGTATGCCGTTTCCATGGCAACGCACCCCCACCCCAAAAAATCCAATGTTGTTGTAAGTCAATGGAAAATCGTCCAAACAGCACCAGACTTCAGACTATCATTAATGGTCCGGCCCTCAACAGCTCCAAGTGAAATCTGAAATCTCACCATTTGCAGTTTCCATGGCAACGCGTCCCTCGCCGTGAAACACGGTGTTGTCCTAATTCAATGGAAAAGGTTCCAAACAGCACCAGACTTCATATGATGGCTGATGGTCCGGCCCACAACAGCTCTATGTCAATTATGGGATGTCATCATTTGGCGTTGCCATGGTAACGCATCCCTCGCCGTCAAACATCATGTGGTCGTAATTCAATGGAAAATCATCCAAACACCACCAGACTTCAGACTATCATCAATGGTCCGGCCCTCAACACATCTACGTGAAATCTGAAATCTCAACGTATGCCGTTTCCATGGCAACGTATCCCCCGCCAAAAAATCTGATGTGGTTGTAAGTCAATGGAAAATTATCCAAACAGCACCAGACTTCATATGATGGCTAATGGTCCGGCCCTCAACAGCTCTATGTCAATTATGGGATGTCATCATTTGGCGTTGCCTTGGCAACGCATCACTCGCCGTCAAACATCATGTTGTCGTAATTCAATGGAAAATCATCCAAACAGCACCAGACTTCAGACTATCATCAATGGTCCGGCCCTCAACAGCTCCAAGTGAAATCTGAAATCTCAACGAATGCCGTTTCCATGGAAACGCATCCCTCGCCAAAAAATACCATGTTGTCCTAATTCAATGGAAAATCATCCAAATAGCACCAGACTTAGATGATGGCTAATGGTCCGGCCCTCAGCAGCTCTACGTGAAATCTGAAATGTCACCATTTGTCCGTATGTTGACACGTCGACGTGCGGACAACAGCCTGCGGAACGCCGAAGACCCGCTCAACGCTGCTTGCAGCTTTAATTATGGTTATTTTTCAAGTTACTTAACAGAACAAGGACCTACAAGGTAACAGAAACTAAAACTAAAAGCAGTGACAGACCAACATAGCATTTCAAGCTGGTTTAATTTCAGAAATGAATCCCTGAATGAACAAGTGAGCAGTGAACATCAATACACATGAAAGGG
Organism: Champsocephalus esox; assembly: GCA_036324585.1. NCBI lineage: Eukaryota > Metazoa > Chordata > Actinopteri > Perciformes > Channichthyidae > Champsocephalus > Champsocephalus esox. The sequence continues at coordinate 169,756 of CM070492.1, read as the reverse complement.
AGGGTAAAACATAACTAAGTAAAACATAAAACATCAATGCGGAAAAGTCAGTGCCAAACAATTAAAATGTAAACTTTAGAGTAGACTTGAAGTGTAATAAAAGACTTTAGCATAACTGAAGGGAAAAACATAAAACGCCACCGCGTCAGTTATGTCTTTCCACCGTTTGTCTTTCCATAAGGAGCCCCTTTATGAAATGCCTGCCCTATGGTCGTTTGTTTTGGTGCAGTCGCTGCGGTAGATTGTGCATTCACACGCGGGGGACCTTGCACTCAGTCTCTGCATGCTCTTTCTGGTGCTTGCGTTTGAGGTGGTCTCGTGAGCTCGACGTGTTGCCATCGGTCGCTTTGAAATTTCCTTTTTTGCACATTTTGCAAATTACATTTGTTTGCTCCGTGTCTGTTGTGTTATATCCAACATATTTCCATACCACAGACGTAGAGTTCTTTTTGGGGACTAAATCTAATTCTTCTACATCAGAATCTGACTCTCCGTCCATTATTGCTGTGCGTGCAGACTGCCAACAGTGTATTTTCCCTCGCTGCATAGAAAGGGGGCGGGGACTTTGGGAGCGTGTCAAACAACTCGGACTGAACGAAAGCAGAGGTACGCTGACATTGTGAAATCGATCGGGCTTGATATATGGAGAAATTCAAATCAGTAGGTGAGGCTGGGGGAGCGGGGGGGAAGAGGCTCTCCGCCCGCTGTCATAGCCCCCTGCGCCGCGCACGGAGAGCCTCTTCCCCTCCCGCTATTTTTTTTTATCACGATAGGACGATATCTCTGAAAAAGCATATCGTGGAGACCTAATATCGTCACGACGATATATATCGTCCTATCGCCCACCCCTATGTTGGCGTTATTGTTTTCTAACAGCGTGGTAGAGATCATAACGGTGGCGCGTCTCACCGCCATGTAGGGCCTGCAGCCGGCGTCCCGCGTCTTGGCGATGGAGTCCACCAGCTGCCCGCTGATGCCGAAGTCACACAGCTTGATGTTTCCCGTCCTGTCCATCAGGATGTTGGAGGGCTTGATGTCTTCACGTGACAGGAACGTGTTCATATTAACAAAGACCAACATATCGTGCTGACATGGAACACCGCTGTACTTTGAGGATATTTACCTCTGTGAATGATTTTCAAGTTTTCTTTCAAGTGGTTCAGCGCTTTAACGGTCTGTTGGAGACAAAGTAAGAACGTCACTTCTGTTCCCGTCACACGTGTGGCGTCCAATCGTAAGGAGCAGGGACATGATGTCAACGCACCGCTAACGTTATGTTGCCTAATAGCTCCTCTGGAATGACGTCATCCAACGCACAGTACACATATTTGTAGAATTTGTCTAACGAGGTGGCCATGAGTTCCATACAGATCCAGCAGTCGCCCTGAAACAGAGCCAGAGGTTACTGAGAAGCTGTCAGGGTGGTGGTCTCCACATCAGTGCTGCGGGGTCCACTGACCTCCCTGAAAAGGGCCCCGTAGAACTGCACGATGTAGGGGCAGTCGCTGCTCCTCATCACCACGTCCAGGTCCATCAGCAGCTGCTTCTGCTCCTTCTCGTCCACCGTGGAGCGGATCCTCTGACACACACACACACACACACACACACACACACACACACGTCAGACAGACCTCTGGAAAAGAAAACCTTCTGTCTCTGTCTGTCTGTCTGTCTGTCTGTCTGTCTGTCTGTCTGTCTGTCTGTCTGTCTGTCTGTCTGTCTGTCTGTCTGTCTGTCTGTCTGTCTGTCTGTCTGTCTGTCTGTCTCTCTGTCTGTCTCTCTGTCTGTCTCTCTCTCTCTCTCTCTCTCTCTCTCTCTCTCTCTCTCTCTCTCTCTCTCTCTGTATGTCTCTCTCTCTCTCTCTCTCTCTCTCTCTCTCTCGCCTGTCTGTCTATCTGTCTCTCCGCCTCTCTCTCTCTCTCTCTCTCTCTCTCTCTCTCTCTCTCTCTCTCTCTCTCTCTCTCTCTCTCTCTCTCTCTCTCTGCCTGTCTGTGTCTCTCTCTCTCTCTCTCTCTCTGCCTGTCTGTCTCTCTCTCTCTCTCTCTCTCTGTCTGTCTGTCTGCCTGTCTGTGTCTCTCTCTCTCTCTCTCTCTGTCTGTCTGCCTGTCTGTGTCTCTCTCTCTCTCTCTCTCTCTGTCTCTCTGTCTGTCTGTGTCTCTCTCTCTCTCTCTGTCTGTCTGTCTGCCTGTCTGTGTCTCTCTCTCTCTCTCTCTCTCTCTCTCTCTGTCTGTCTGCCTGTCTGTCTCTCTCTCTCTCTCTGTCTGTCTGCCTGTCTGTGTCTCTCTCTCTCTCTCTCTCTCTGTCTGTCTGCCTGTCTCTCTCTTTCTCTCTCTCTGTCTGTCTGCCTGTCTGTGTCTCTCTCTCTCTCTGTCTGTCTGCCTGTCTGTGTCTCACCTTGACAGCCATGATCTGTTCCGTGGGCTTGTGTACCATCTTGTTGACAGACCTGTATGCTCCGCACCCAATCTCCCCAAGGTCCCTGAGGTCCTCTGCTGTAAAGTCACAGTGCTGCTCCGGAGAGATTTTCAGCTTCCCAGACGACTCGATGCTGTGCGTGCGCAGGCGCTCTCTGGAGGAGACCAGGTGACATGAGAAAGATAAGCAGGACGGGAGAGAGTGGTGACCGTGGATACGACATGATCCATCAGTGACTGTGAAGCTCATGGATCCTCTTTAATCAAGCTCTCTTATGTGATTGGACACGCTGATAGGAGGAAGTGGGGAAGTTGCTACGGATCACTTCCTGTCCTCATTAGCAAACAGGAAGCAGGAGAGGGAAAGTGAGATGTAGGTCAATAGGTTGCTGTATCAGCAGGAATAGAAGTGATTGTTGTTGTTGTTGCTATTCCTGGTGTTACGTGCCGTAGTGTGTGTGTGTGTGTTTTCCTCTCTCCCTCTGATTGTCCCCAGGTGCAGCCTCTCCCCAGGTGCTCCTAATCGGCAATCAGGGCTTCCATATAGGACCGGAGGAGGACGGCAGTGAGGCCCCTTCCTTCTCTCCTTCTCGTCTGGCTGCATGTGTGCAGCATGTCTCTGTGTGAGACCCAGCATAGTTGTGTGCTGTTTATTGTAAGCTTGTGGTGTAATTTGGCTGGTGAGCCGCCTTAATATGTTTGTATTAAAACCCTCACTTCAACTCTTTCAGCATTCAGTTTCCTCTCCTTTTTCTCTCGTCCAGCTATCTCGTGTGTCGCTACTTCCCTTGGTACCCCTAGATCTACCAGGGAACGTAACACTGGCAACAGGCGTGTTAGCAACAAGCTAACAGATGTTTTAGAAGATAGAAACGAATGGGATCTGAAAAAGGAAGAAGCTCGGGTTGTAAACTTTGACTTCATGGTTTCATCATTGAATCCACCTGTAACTGCATTACTGCAGAGGCAGTGGCCCAGGCGGGACTTACATGTGAGCATTCTGGAAAGGGGGGGCGGCCGGATGCAGCGGGAGCCTGGAGGCCGCCTTCACTGGAGGGTTGGCGAAATTCAGCTTCAGAGCTTTTCGTTTGCCTGGAGGCAGAAGGGAAGAAAGATCCAGAATCCCACAACATGCACACACACACACACACACACACACTGCGCCAGCTCCACACAGCGTGGCTCAGCTCGGGGACCGACATGTGAGACGAGCCCTTACGGTGTGCAATGAGCAGTATTAACACATGCATGCCAGCACATGGCAGCAGCATGATCCAGGCCTGAGCTTTGGGGTACCTCAAGACCAGTGGAGACACACGCACGGTGTCGGGGGCAGGCATTCCCAATGCCCCGCACTGCACCAGGTGCTTCTACTTTCTCATCCAACATATAGAATTCATTAACTTATTGGGACTGTTGTTGCTGAAACAGAGGCACACACTGGAGACCCGTCCAGACACTGAACAGTCCCCTACACATATCAAAGTGACCCGACACGTAGAAAGCACTTCATTCTAATGGAGACGGGTCCACGGAGTCGGCCAGCTGTTAATGCACACGAGACTTTAAGTGTGGAGTCGTCTTGGCCATTGCCTGCTCCACCAGCTCCTGAGTGCACTCCATCACCGTGACATGCTGTCTGTGCCCGGTGGCAGGGCACAGGAAGCACCGCAGAGCGCACAGGAAGCACCGCAGAGCGCACAGGAAGCACCGCAGAGCGCACAGGAAGCACCGCAGAGCGCACAGGAAGCACCGCAGGGGGCTTCAGCCAGTGGCTTCCTTCAAACGGATGTGTCCAATTAAACATGAAACACATCTCTACAGCAAGCGAGTCAACATCTCATCAAAAGTGAATCAGCCGTTAAACGGGGACTGGTTACACGTAACCACAATGTCATGTTGACTAGTAGCAATTCCAATTTAAGCTGTTTTATATTTCTAACAAGTTGCATTTTAATTCTTAATATCAACAACTCATTTGTTACTGGTGGAAATGTTCATTGTTGATATCTCTGATTCTGTAACTGGTTACCATTGGCTTAATGTATCATTCAGTTACAACACCTTATCTGTATTCTAATATTATAACTTATTATAAACATTTAAATGATCACTAGTTCAAATGTTTATTATTGATATCAATAAAATAATTGTAACTAGTAGAGAAGTCAACAATTATATTCTAACTAGTTTAAATGTTAATACTAGGTATCTATAATTGAAGTCATATTTTAGATATAACATATTATAGATCTTTAAAATTGAATTGTGACTAGCTATAATTAAATTATAGACATCACGGCTTGGAGTGGTAACTCATGAGAATGTCATATGAGATTACCTTTAGTGATATCTAAAATACGATAGATACAGGTGAAAATGAAATCGGACGAGAAACAGTTATATTTGAGATGTTTACATTTCCTTTTCTAACTAGTCACAATCGAATTTAGTATATCAAAAAATAAATGTTCAGTTCAAATGTCATTGGATATGCCTTTAATGAAATATCCCAAATGAACATGCAAATTAATCGAAAAGTAGAATCGGAATCGGAATCGGAATCGTGGATATTCAAACGATACCCAACCCTACTGATGAGTTTCGCCAACAACAACGGCGGATCACAGGGTTGCGTTCGTGCTCCAGACGCTATTGACCATAATACAGATGTTAGTGCAAAATCTACAGCTCCTCTACCGCAACCATCAGCAACAAGTGGACATGGAGAACTACATGGACTACATGTTGCTAAATCCACCGCGGAGAATAACCAGAAGGGCAACCAGGCAACCATGGCAACCACTTACAGGCCCGGCATATGTACTACAGCATCTCCAGCGGTCTCTTGTGGACGGACACGTGCCTTGAGCTGATTCCGTGCGGACAGAAGACTTTTTTGATATCGACTTCGGTTCGTTTTTGTCTCCGTTTCGTCTCCGTGTGGACGGGGCCTAAGTGTCCTTGGGCAAGACTCTAAACCCCAAATTGCTTTGAGTAATATGTAATGTAATAAAAGAAGCACCTCGTGTCTATGGTTCTGATTCAGGCAATGGTGGTTCCATTTATCCCAGTGGAAAAATAATACACTTCAATTTTAAGGCTTTTTGATTACTTTGTTTAATCTCTTCTGTGACCACCTGATACTTATATTTAATGTTTCACATCACCCTGGGGTGGAAAGTGGCTGATGGTTTTCCACTTTTGTCTTGGTGCCATATGCGTGTTCAAAGCATTCCCTAACTGCTGTCTGACATATGGTCCTGCACCACTGGCATCTCCCACTCTCTTCTAACCTTACACAAATTAAATAAGACCTTTTATCAAAGCACCACTACATCTGCAGGACATAAGATACAAGATGTTCAGAAGTAACACATAGCACAAACATGCAGTGGCAAATGCAGAAATGGTATTTGCCAAAGAAACATGACAGAAATATAGTGTATGCCACTATGCCATGAACCAGTAGAACACCAAAGACAAATAACAGATACCAATGCCAACAGCAGATTCAAACACATTATGATCCCAACAGCAGATTCAAACACATTATGATCCCAACAGCAGATTCAAACACATTATGATCCCAACAGCAGATTCAAACACATTATGATCCCAACAACAGATTCAAACACATTATGATCCCAACAGCAGATTCAAACACATTATGATCCCAACAGCAGATTCAAACACATTATGATCCCAACAGCAGATTCAAACACATTATGATCCCAACAGCAGATTCAAACACATTATGATCCCAACAGCAGATTCAAACACATTATGATCCCAACAGCAGATTCAAACACATTATGATCTCAACAGCAGATTCAAACACATTATGATCTCAACAGCAGATTCAAACACATTATGATCCCAACAGCAGATTCAAACTGTAAACGACAAAATAATCCCAAAATCTGATTAACACTAGTGAAATAACACTTTATGATCCCAACGGCGGTGTAATAAGTGTGAATAGTATACCTGTTTCATTTTGACATCTCCAGCAGGTGTTGGTTTCTGTAACGTTTAGATAAAACATGTGATACTAGAGTCTGCCATACATTAGGAAATAATGTTACATCTCACATGTGTTGAAAATTGAAACATGAGAACTGCTGCTAAACATCAACCATCAATGGGAATCCAGCAGCAGCTAGCACAAGCACCAGCATGTCCATTACTGGACACCAGCATGTCCATTCAGGGTTTCCCACACATAGACTATACTTGGGCGGGCCGCCCAGGTATATTAACGGCCGCCCAAGTATATTTCGCGACCCATTTAGGTTTTGTTTTTTTTTACAATTTTGTAATAATTTTCTTTTTTCATAGTAATCATAATAATGTAATAAGTAATCATAGTAAACCATTTCCATATGTTCATGTGTGGGTAGTAGATTTAAACTATAGGGCTATCATTATGGGCCCTGCCTGTACCTGTTCGCTCTGCCATCGCGCGAAGGGTCTGCTAACAAGCGACCAACAGAAAGGTTAATGTTGTTGTTGTTGTTGTTGTTGCACGTCACCTCACCCCACCCCAGCACCAGAGGTGTTCCCAAACACACAGGGGTTGGAGCTGTTCTTCATGAAATCCCAGAAGGATGAAGTGCTCTGACAAACCGTGCCATCTTTGCGCAAAATGATTATACAGGAATGAAAAGTCAGTAAATAAACATGATGTTAAAACTTTTTTTTTCGGGCACTCCCTGTGAGCCCAGTGTGCTCCGATTGGTCGGGACCAGTCGGGACGTTGTGAATCGCTCTGAGCTCCGTGGAGGTGTGATTTCCTTGTTTAGCGATACACAGCGAAACACAGCGAAACTCACCCTGAGCACACACAAAGTCACAGCCGAAGTAAAAACAATAAGTGTGGCTTGATGTTGAGTAAGAAAAAGGTTGATAGACGCTGTGAGAATGGGTCTGCAGAGAGACTTTCCCCGCGACCCCAACTGTCTGTTATCAGCCTGCAGCCAGGGAGGAGAGATCAGCAGAGCTGCCTGCACTGAGTGTGTGAGGAAGTCCATGGATTGGTCAATTTGGACCAATCAGCGGGGGCTTAACGTAACAGCTCCGCGGACGTAACGGCTCCACGGATTGGTCCATTTCGTTCCGGAGACGACATAACATCATGATGTACCCAGAAGAATGAAATGGACAATGACGTATCTCCAACGAGGCGTTTCGGGGAGGTACAATTATGTGTGACGTCATTGCGGGCACAGCGCTCCAGCTGCACCGTCCAGGATCCCAGCATCTGCATGTAAACCTTTATATATATACAGTTAGATGTAAACGCACGACGGCGCACACAGCAGCAAGCTCTGACAGCGATGACAGGTTAATGTTGAACGTATCTGAGAGCTCATATGAGGCTGAAGGATCGGTTTATGTTGTATCTGTTAGAAGTTTAGGAATGAGGTGCGTCAATATGGGCGATAATACAGTCATGTAGCCAGTGGTGGAATGGGACTAAAAATCAGCCCGGGACTCTCGACCGGCCCACTTCTGTACCGCTAGTAAGTTGTCAACGGGGGGAGTGGGGGATGTGCTAGTGACTTATCCGACTGGCCCGGGATTCGTCCCGATGGCCAGTCCGCCACTGCGCCCAGCCCACGTAAACTGTCAACGGGGGGAGCCTCGCTGCGGGGAAACGGTGGACCGAGTGTCCCGATCGGAGTGGGAATAATAACAATAATCTTAATCCGTGCATTTGATCCATTAATCTCCCCAACATTGTGGTAAAAAAACACACGTTTAATCCATGTTGTTGGTTTACTACAACTACAAAAAGCATCGGTTTGTTTTCTCATCAGGAAATGCAGACCGGCTCAAACAAACGATCATTTAATGTATCATATGTTCGCCGAATTGACATGAAAGCACTGATAAATGTAGTTTCATCCACTTGAGTTTACAACTCCAAAAATAATCGATTTGTTTTTACTAGAGCCGGGACTCGATTAAAAAAGGCTTTGTAATTAATTAATCGAAATTAATCGCATTTTTAATCAAATATACATATTTGACCTGAGAACAGAGAGAAGCCATTCTACAGTGGAGTGCAGTCCAGTGAGCAGGGAGCTGGTTATTTTCTCAGACGTAGACTTACTTATCCTGGCCCTGAAACCAGTCATCTGGCTGAGTGTGGGTTGGGTCAGGGTGTGGTTCCTTGCACTCGGAGTCGGGCTAACGTCCACGCTAGCTGCTACATGCTTTGCATTTCGGTGATGCTTTAGGCTCGATGTGCTGCGGTGATATGCAAATTCTTTGTTGCATAATTTGCACACAACCGTGCTCTTATCGACGCTTCCATCCGTCCGTTTTTTAAAACAAAATGTCCCATCCATGGGGACGACCAAAGCGGTCTCATCAGCTCGTTCGTTCATGTTGGACTATTGTTCACCGTGGTTTGTTGTTGTTTGAAGTCCCATGCTGAAGTCATGAACGTTAGTTGGTGCTCCAGTATAATCGGTACGCCTGAAACTCATCCAGTGAGAAACGTTCCGCTGTGCCAAAATAAGTGCGATTAAAGTGCGATTAAAATGCGTTTTTTTAACGCGTTAATTTTTGTGTAATTAATTAATCTTAATTAACGCGTTAAAGTCCCGGCCCTAGTTTTTACATCACATCCGACGCGAGGAAATTCAGCAGCTCTCACTACCGATTTTTAATCCTAATGTAATCATCATCTTCACCACGATTGTGACGGGGCTCTATTTCTCCGTTCAAAAAACACTGGCCTAGTCTGTTGGGTTAAGCTCCAAAACTTTATTTACAGCAACAAAAACAAAAAACGGAACCAGCACAATTTAAACAACAAAATAAAAATCCAAAACAGGCCATCCATCACTCATCAGAGTAAACATGCTCTGGTGTTGCCTTCTCTGCAACCAACTCCCAACATGTCCCAGCTGTTGCCTTCATTGCAACATTCTTCCGAGTCCTCCAGGGCCAAAACCGTCCATTTTGAACCCATAGCCCCTCCCACAGGCTTATCGTCAACAGGTGGCGCAATTACCTCAAAACCACATTGTCAACATAAAAAATCCGACCCAAACATAAACAGGTTAACCACCTCTTAACGTAATAATTTAACAAATTAACAAACGCACAATAAATAATAAATTGCATGGTTCCTTTTTAGGAAGAGAGCAGGAAATGTTTGGTGTGTGTGTGTGTGTGTGTGTGTGTGTGTGTGTCGGCTGTCAGTGGCGGAGTCAGTCACTCATGTGATCCGCTCCGTCACAACGATCATTTATGTTTATGTCGCCGAATTGACATGAAAGCACTGACAAATATGAATATACTGTAGTCAGCTTCATTAAAACGTTATTAACGTGCCTAATCTCAGTAATTCACCATTTCTACGCATGACAACACACTTTGTCCGTGTTTGGCTCTCTCGCCGCACAGTGAAGCGTTCCTGCATTGACGTCACTTCCGGCTTCCCCCAAAACTCCAAAATGAGTCGAAGGAATTTCCCCGCGATGTTCGAAATTATTGATATTTAACGGAACGGTATCGCACCTTCTTTTTTAAGCTGACGGTTCGAGATTACTACTAGCCCAATATGTCATTGCGCAACAGTTGTTGGCAGGCTGTCAGGCTCTTTAAGTAAAACACATTTAATTGATATTTATTCTCCCTTTTCTTTTATTTGCATATTTAATATTGAGGAAATCCAAAAGTAACGGAAAGTATCAGGTAGTATTACTTTTATATTTTGATACTCAGATTATGTTACGGATTACATTTTTTACTGGTAACTCGCAATTGTATTGGATATCAGTAACCCTCTTAACCCTGAATATGAGCTAGGGTTTGAAAGCAGAGTCCGCCATCTCTGCTTTCACCGTCTGGGTTTACATTAGCATCGCTAACACTCAGAGCTAACCTGTACTGGAGAGCATGTGTGTGAAGAAGCAGGAAGTAGAAAGGAACTCACCTTGTGATATAACCGGCAAGAGAGAAAGCCTTTGAGCTCCAGACTGTTTCAGAGATAATCCTTGATAATTCATGACATGGCGTTTCATATTTAGTTTAGACGGTAGCTGCCGGTCTTGCATGAGCTCAGCCCCCTCCTTTTTATTTTATCTATTAAAGCTTTATGCCTAAAATCTACGACGAAGTATTAGGGCCACACTTAGGGGAAAAAAGCAGAGCGATTTCGAGAATAAAGTCGTAATATTACGGGAATAAAGTCGTAATGTTACGAGAATAAAGTAATAATTACGAGATTAAAGTTGTAGTTTCAAAAGTGACTTGAGAAGCGGACTTGGAGGAGATTGTCTCCTTTCTGCAGGAGGAAATGGCTGGTTCTGGCCGACTACATTACATTACATTGCATTTAGCTGAGGCTTTTATCCAAAGCGACCAACAAGATACAAACTTGAAGAAAACAGAATCATAAAGTACATCAGGTTTCATAGAGCTAACACATTTCAAGTGCTACTCAACTGGCTTTAGATAAGCCAGTCCTTTGTTAGTATATAAGTGCTTTGTTAGTAGTTCTATCGCTGGAAGTGGAGTTTTCAGTCTGCACCGGAAGATGTGTAGGCTTTCTGCTGTCCTGATTTCAATGGGAAGCTCATTCCGATTCCACTACAAGGCTATCGTTCGACTCCTTCTGGATCCAAAGCCTTGATTACAAGTCTCATCATTTCTTGTGAAACAACAAATCCCCTTTGAACAGCCCGTAGATGTAACCAACGATAGCCTTGTAGTCGGCCAGAACCAGCCATTTCCTCCGGCAGAAAGGAGACAATCTCCTCCAAGTCCGTTTGGTTCTTTCTTCTAAATAATAGACATCGTTTCTTGCAAAACCTTTTCAAAGTTCTAATAGTTATGATAATCTGATGCTGAAGTGCCAAAAGATCAAGTATTTCATTATTAAAATCTAAACTAAAGTAGGCTACTGCTTGACAAGATGCTCCACATTCCTCATTTTATTGCAGGACGCTGTTGTCTCCTTCTCAAGTCACTTATGAAACTACGACTTTAATCTGTAATCATGACTTTATTCTCGTAACTATGACTTTACTCTCGTGTTATTACGACTTTATACTCGATATCTCTGTTTTTTTTCTTCTAACCCCCTAAACGCACCAGGAGCGTCTGCGCTGCGTTACGTTACGGCTGCGCCGTGGCGTTCGCAAAGATCGCGGCCATTCTAGTCAATGGGTGCTATTCCACCAGACGCGTCCCAGAAGCTCTTCGCCGCAAGGAATTTCTAAAATATAGGATGAGTCCTATTTTTGACGCAGCGCGGCGCAGGCAGGAAGTGATGAAAATCACCTTGTTGTCTGCTTTGCTGGTTGAGGGGGTGCACCGAAAACCGGCTCCTTCTCCTCCCCCCCACCACAGTCTTTCAAGTAGGAGAATACATGCCAGCGTTCTCCTCCGGTTTACAAGCACTGTCAATTATATATATATATATATTAGGGCTGTCAGTCGATTAAAATAGTTAATCGCAAATTAATCGCACATTTTTGATCCATTCTAAATACAGCAACACATCTTTGATTCATGTCGTTTATAACTGGAATATTACAATTATTATGAACTGTGTCTGTAGTCTACAACACAACAAAATAGGAAATAACAACAATAAACACGATTTAAACAGACACAAACATAAACCATTTAACTACGTAGCCTACTACTTGTAGAAGTACACATGTCCAGGAAATATTCCAAAATCAACAACAACTGCGAGGCTGCACACACGACGCTCCGCTTCTGCAACGTTTTGAAACGCGCCTGGTGTGTTAGGTCGCAGGAGGAGGTCGCAGCGTGGCGCAGCCGCAGCGCAGACGCTCCTGGTGCGTTTAGGGGGTTAGTGTGGCCCAGAGCCATTCAATAGAAGAGTTACGACATCTCCGTCCACTCCAATGGACCACTTTTGTACAGCAATGGCGGATCGTGGAGCCTCTCAATCGTTCCCCGGAAGTTAGCGCCAAGGCTAGCAGAGCTGTGGAGTTGCAGCATAATAGACCGTTCGTGACGGACTTTTAAAGGTAAGAAGAAGTTTAAAGATTTATATTGCGGATATTATCAGTACATCTGATTCAAATGAACATGTGTATTAAAGGATGTCAGTGGATTATCCCTAAATTAGTAGATTTAGGGAACGTTTACAGATAACAGATTAAGCTAGCATACCGAAGCAAGTTAGCAACACACGTTGAACAGCCTTTTAATTGTAAATTCCGTTCTCTTAATGTCATTTCGTCCAACATGTTGAATTAGAGAAGAGGGGCTTCTAAACGGGATTGTATGCGGGGGGGTGGAGGGAGTTAAATATTAGATAAATATAACTTTGGTGCATGTAAGAGTGAGTGTTTTTAGCAGAGCCATATTGTGTCCTTGTGGTTATGTTGATTATTACCTGTCTGTATAATGTTGCAGCTCAGCTGATTTTGGATTGATGGCAAAGGGAGAGGGACTTAAGTGAGAGTGAAAACACAAGGTAAGTTTAATACTACTGTTTTATATAAGTAAACACCTTATCTCCCCAAGGCAATATGTGTGCTATATAGGTGTGTATGACCCTTTCTCCTGTCTGTTACTCCCTCTTTCAGCACAAGAACCAGAGGGGGATTCCATGGAGCCTGAATACCTGCACTGAGACCCTGCACCCTGAGTCTCAACTCTGTGTTTTTCAAGCCTTTCCCTGTTTTTTTGTATGAAACAAAACATTAAGCTTTCCCAATAGTGTGGTTTTCGTTTTGTGAAAAAGTGCAAATGCAGTGTTTGTATATAATTACATCACATATTTTGTTGCTGTTGGTCGTGAAATTGCACCTGCTGACTTGAGCCAGCCATTTTTTCCTCCGCTCTGTGTCAGTGGGGAAGCCGTACATTCGTACTCCTTTCTCCGAGCGATTTGAGCATCCCCAGGCAGCACAGCAAACCATGGTGGCGACTAGGAGGCAGCACAGCAAACCATGGTGGAGACTAGGAGGCAGCACAGCAAACCAGGACAACACGGAGGAAAAGGCACCGACAAACTGCATGATATGCTATTCAATGTTTATTGAATTCCATGTATTTGCAATGGATGTTCCTAAAGCAACACATTTAACATCATCATCATCATATGCTGCTAGTCCTGCTGCTGCTGCTAGTCCTTTGATAGTCACCTGTCGGTCTCCTGTCCTTTCTGAAAGCCATACAGATGACATTAGTCATTTAGATAGCTTGTGTCCTCAGTTACCAGGGGATTACTGAAACTACCATACATTTAAGAAAATGGTAGAAATGAATCTAATCTGAATTTTAAAGCATTACTTTAGATCCCCTCCTCTAAATGTATCAATAAACATTAGAAAGTGATGCTCCTGACTACCATACAAGTTTAAGAAGATAATATTGGTTTGAAAGAATTCAAAGCTATAAATAAACATCAACAGGCTCTTTAACCAAGGCACTGTTAGTAACATGTAAACTAGCTGTTCACACTAATCCTAATATTATCACTTAATATTAGCAAATTCGATTTTATTTTTTAAAACATATTGATGTAAATACATACACATATCGATTTGTTGTATAAATATTGCAAATCAAAACCTTTATTCACTAATAATGACCAAACATCGTAGTTCTATCTCCTGTTATCAATGTATTCACATTGCCCGCCATGAACTTCCGGGGAACGATCCTCGTCTACATGAACCACGTGACGATAACCGTATTTGGACTTCCGTTGTCGAAACTCTTCTATCTATATGGCGCTGGTGTGGCCCTAATACTCCGTCGTAAAAATCAGCACTTTTGAAACAGGAAGTGAAATAGAGGGATATGAGGCATGGATAGAATGGGTGATCTGTGACATGTTTTTTATATATTTTTATATTTCTAAGACCTATGCTATTGCCTAAAAATAGCATGATAGGTTACCTTTAAATCATTTATTTGGAGGCACATTTGTCTCAGTATTATTTGTGGCAACAGATTGGGAATCAGGGCATAATGTGTAATCTGTAAATGTAAAAGAGCCTTTATTGATCCCCCGAGGAAGAAATTCAGTTTTTCAAAAAAGAGTTGTATAGGCCTACTTAAAAAAAAAGGTTTAAATCTCAAAAAAGGATCTGTTAATAAACAAACAAATTCCACAAATTAAAAACACATCTATGATTGCATCAAATGAATGAAAAACCACTGTATTTGTGGATCGAAATCGATGATTGTGAATTTTACAAATCTACCTGTTTCACTTGGCCATTTACTTCCGATATGGCTCGAGGCTCAGCAGCCTAGAATCCTTAAATGATATTTTAATGCCAAAACGTATGTACTTTTACTTTATTACAATTTTGAATTAAGGTATTTTACTTGTAACAGAGTATGTTTACAATGTAGTATTGCTACTTTTACTTAAGTAAAAAGATCAGAGTACTTCTTACACTGCTGCAGATTATACATCTGTTTTCGTTTGTTTTTTTACACATAAATAATATTGAGACAAATGTAACTCCCTACAATTCATCTAAAGTAAATTAATGAAACCCTTTTGGGTAGCCACAGGTTTGTATCAATCCATGAGCAGCTAGTGTGTGATGTTCCTCAGACAGCTGTGACGACAGACATGTTGTTTCAGTACAGCAGGTTGTTGTGGCTTTATTTGATGTCATCACTTTATAACTTTCTCACCTTATCCAAATACGGAAATACTGAGGCTAGCGTTAATAAAACAGAAGTATCTCAGTGAAGATCAGAGGACTGAAGCAAACTCACAACGTTTAAAAGTTGTGAACATAATAATTAGTAATGTAACGTTAAGTACTTTATTTGTAACGTGTGTTTAGGGGAGACAGCGGCCTGGCTCTCAGAGACACATGTATGTGGAGGCCTTATGCTAACGGTACTTTTGGCAGCCTGGTGCTAAACATATTAATGAATACATATATGCCGTGGAACACGTGTGATCGATGTATTATCGCAATGACAACAGAGTCAGACTGAAAGAAAGTTCCCAACAAGTCAGTGGGCTCGTGAGATCAGCTTTGCTAACCTGGTAGCAGTGTACCCATAGAAAGCTAGGCGAAGAAAGAGGGAGCTTTACCGGCAACTAAAGCCATCTAGTCTTCAAAATAAGGGCGTATATAGAGTCCACAATTATTTACAATTATTTACAATAATTGTAAAGAGAGATTTTTAATGTTTTTATATGTACTATGTTGACACTGAAATGTGTAAAGTAGAGCTTGAATACCTAGACAGTATGCAGACATATAGCAGATCCATGAGTAGTGCTCATCTATAAACATCTCGCTACATTTTCTAAAACCGATAACATGATCATCTCAAACACTTGACATTTTATTAGCATGTTATATGGACAACGACGATGATCTTATTCTGAACATTAGAACAGGAAATGGTTCATTATTCTATCCCACTTGACTATGGATTTGTTCTTCGTCTGGTAAACTAAGCTACCTTTTCCTCTTCAGTCCAGTGTGCAATAAGAAAACAGAACCATGTGAAGAAAGGCCATGCCGCCTACCCTGCATGCTGCTATCCGGGCTTTGCTGATGGAAGCGGGGCGACGCGGACCCCACCGTGCTGCTGGACTGTTTGGAGTTGCTTTCCGGACAGGGAGACGCCATTGTTGTGTTGAATTCCGGTGGGCAGCGAGTCTTTCTGCGGACTCCTGACGGGACACTGCGCCCTGAACGCAGCAAGAGCACCGCTGCTGCCTTCAAGGCCTGTCGGAAATAGTCTTTCCCGACTAACGCAATGTTAGACTTATTTCTATAACTTTTTCAAATCAGCACTCTACGTGTTATACCCATAGACCAGGGGTCGGCAACAGGCGGACCGCGGTCCGGACCCAGACGCCGACCTATACGGACCCGGAGCTATAATCAATACATTAATAGGGGATTTTTCGGCTCTTCCCGCTTTTTTAACGCTGATCTGGGTGACTTGTGTAATTGGTGGAGAACCGAAGAGTTTTCGTTTTTGGGGGGGGGGAGTCCGTCCGTCAGTCAGTCGAGTCCGTCCGTCAGTCTGACTGACGGACAACTTGTCACTTCAAAAAAGAAGAAGAAATCTAGACCGCAAAAATAATTAAACAAGTGAGTACCTGTTTTTCCTGGCCAAGGGCAGGTTCCTTGAACACAACACGACGAACGTAACGTGTCTTCACGTGGTAAAGTCTCGTCTGAAAGGAGTGCTGACAGAGAGCACCGGAACGTCGCTCCAGCCCTTAAAATATTGCAAAACCCATAAGGAGCCGTACACATGCCGCAGTGTTTGCGTGGCTGCGTCTTTACGGCCCGTACACACTACAGGCGTCAAAAAAGGCTTTCAACGCTTTGCCCATTCATTTGAATGGGGTGACGTAGGATATTTTCAAAATTCGCCGAACTGCATTGTGGGTAGCATGGCATGGCGTTGCAAGCCTCGCGAGCGTCTTAAGGCGTCAAAAGTTCAACAATGTTCAACTTTTGAGGCTCGAGGCTTGCTCGAAGCTGGCGTCAGCCAATCAAATCCCGTTTTTGAATTCCCGTCATTACAAGCACTAGCCAATCAAACCGCGTGTATGCAGATCTCGACTATTTTCCTTATGTCAGAAAATGGAGGACAAATTAATCATTTCCGTGGCAAATGTCCCAGTCTTGTATGACTGTACTCTGTTCACCTACCGGGACCTAAACCAGAGGAACCAGGCATGGCGGGAGGTGGCAGAGACAGTTGGTGAAACTGGTAGGTTTTCAACTGGTTGGGAGAGTTTATATCCAGTTTACTTCGTTTTAGCATTGAACAGACAGCTAGTAATGTAGCATAATAACATATTGTGGTGAACACCTTCGATCGCCTCCGACTCCCATATCTCTCGGCACTACAACATCATATATATTAATATAATAATAAAAAAATATTATAATAAGTATAAGCATAATATATAACATAACATATAATACATGCACAGCTATCAAGCATAGGCAGTATATTTAGCTAGTAATGTAGCATAACATATAATATATATTAATAAAAAAATATGATATATAATCAATCAATCAATCAATCAATGTTTATTTATATAGCCCAATATCACAAATGTTACATTTGTCTCAGTGGTCTTCACAGTGTGTACAGAATATCAGTATGACAATACGACACCCTCTGTCCTTAGACCCTCACATCGTACAAGGAAAAACTTCCAAAGAAAACCCAGTTTAAAGGGAAAAATGGGAGAAACCTCAGGGAGAGCAACAGAGGAGGGATCCCTCTCCCAGGACGGACAGACGTGCAATAGATGCCGTGTGTAAATTGAAAAGATAATACATTTGCAACATAGGTAGTCCAAATGTTTGGAAATGCATGTGTGTATAATAGGAAGATGAATCCACGAGGATATCCATCCAGGACCGATGATCCAGGACCACAGCCACGACTCAAGATCCAGCGCTCGCGATCCAGGACACAAGACCGCAGGATCATCCATGACTCCGGATCCCAGCGTATATAGACACCCAAAAAGAAAGACATTTGGGGAAGCTGGGTTAATCGGAACATGAGAGTACACAGGTATAGACAGAGAGAAGGAAGAAGTAAGATGTCCCCCGACAAACTAAGCCTATATCAGCAAAACTAGGGGCTGAATCTAATCAGCCCTAACTATAAGCTTTATCAAAAAGGAAGGTCTTAAGCGCACTCTTAAATATATATATAAGTATAAGCATAATATAACATATACATGCAGAGGGTGTCGTTTTTCTCATACTGATATTCTGAACAATCTGTGTTGTTGTATTTGCTGTAAAGTGTCTCTACTGTACGCTATTTTTATTATATGTACAGCACTTTGGCTCGACCAAAAATCGTTTATAAATGTGCTCTATAAATAAAACTTGATCTGATTCACAGCTATCAAGCATAGACAGTATATTTAGCCAGCATGGAATGTAGCATACAAATAGCATTCATTAATGGAGGAATAATTTAGTAAATTCAAGAAATTCACTTTATTATTTATTAACTTTATTATTTCATTTCATTTCATTGGAGAACGTCTGCAAGAAAAGATGAAAGAAGTCTGCTGTCTGCTGTGACCAATGGCTCAGCCAACCCCACCAGTGCTGGAGGAGGACGAGGACTTTCAATTCTTCAAGAGCCTCTTGCCCACCATGAGGCAGATGACAAGGGCACAGAGGGCAAGAGTCCGCCTCGGGGTACACCAGCTCATTTTTTACGTGGACCAGCAGGACAATTTATAATTTTATAATTTTTTCACACGTACTGATCCACATTACATTTTTTTACACTCATCACATACACTTCACTCATCACACACACTTCACTCATCACACACACTTCACTCAAATTCACCAAATAAAACATTATTTCAAGTATGTTATGGCTATACTGTGTCTTCACTTGTTCATGTGGTTTGTCAGTTGCAACATACCAGAAGCTTCATGTATGTCGGTAAATATAATGTGCTTTCTTCTGTAATTGGTCAGTGAAAACCTGTTGAAGTTATGAGTGGTTTATCAGTAAAAACAGGGCTGAAAGAAAAAGGCTGTTCGTCATATCATAATATAATAATATCAATTCAAGAAACATGTTTATTAGGAATGTTTGATTTTAAAATGGCTCATTTGGAACATTTGCTCTTTAAAGAAAATGGGTAGCTCTTAAAAGAGCTTTTGGCACTGCACCCTCCTCATTTAGATAGGAGCAGAAGGTCTCCCGCAGTCGGATGGATCGGCGTGTGGCGTTGTTTGAGCCCATCATAGGTGCATCGCGCAGGGTTGGAGCTTCATCACTCGACTTTGCGACGACAGGTGTGCATGATGACCTTCCTATTGTCTTCCTGCGGAGGAAGTTGTGCAACACACAGGTGGCCTTCACACACAACTCTGTTACCCCCGGGCTGGTGGTGATGACACGCCGGAACATTCTCCACTGAGATGAGAGGATGCCAAACGCACATTCAACCACCAACCTGGCCGAGGCGGTAGTTGAACAGCCTCCTGTGAGGTGACGTCCAGGGAACGGACGCAGCAGGTTGTCCAGCAGCGGAAAAGCCTCATCTCCAACCAACACATGGGGAAGAAGGCCGAGCCGCTCTGCTCCTGGGGTGAGGGTGTCAGGCGGTAGCTGCAGACTGCCATCTCGGAGGCCCTCTCCAAAAGCGGAATTCCTCAGGCTCCCACCGTCGCTGCTCCTTCCAAAGCCTCCGACATCCACTACCCTGAAGAGGTACTGGGCATCCACTACAGCCAGCAGTACCAAGGAGTGGGTGGACTTGTAGTTGAAGTAGAGGGACCCAGAATGTGCCGGAGCCTGGATCACCACGTGCTTCCCATCAATGGCACCAACGCAATTTGGAAAGTTCCAGCGCTCCTGGAACCCAGCAACGATGGCTCTCCAGTCCTCGGTCTGTGGTACCGGCATGGTCTCCTCGACCAGCGCGGTCCAGATGGCACCCGCAACCTCCTTCACGATGACAGCCACTGTTGTATGCCCGACCCGATAGCTGAATGCTATGGTCCTGTACGAGTCACCGGTTGCCAGGTACCTGAGAAAAAAGTAATATACAAGATTAAAAAAAATAAAAAAAGTTATATGCCACGCAGACACACACACCAGACACACCAACATACCACAGACACATACACATCACAGACACACAATTACACCACAGGCAGCCACACCAACATTCCACAGACACACACCAACATACCACAGACACACAATTACACCACAGGCAGACACACACACACATCACAGACACACCAACATACCACAGACACATCATAGACACACAATTACACCACAGGCAGACACACACACACACACACACACACACACACACACACACACACACACACACACCTTAATTAATGTCATTCATCTGAACTAAATCACAGACTTCATTCATCCATGGCATGCATTCTCTCTCTTTATATACAGAGCCAGGTTAAAGAAGTAGAAATACACAAAACGTACCGTAGGCAGATGGCGAGTCGCTCGGCGGGTCCGATTGACAAACGCATATGGGTGTCTGCCTTTGCAATCAGTGGACCGACTTTTCCGAGCAACTCGTCGAACGCGTCTTTGCTCATCCTGCTGAAACAGTACACCATCCAGGCGGATCTCTTGGACAAGAACGTGGTATTCCCCGTTGCAGACGTTTTCTGAGTATCGGATGTACCCAACAGCGACGCACTATACGTGGCCTCCTGCGAGACATTGAATAAACCAACGCTACCGTTGCTACAAAACCGGCATCCATTTTGGCAATAGTAAAGAAGAGCCGGGCTTTTTTTTGCTTTGTATGCCGGGGGCGGGCGGGAGATTCCTGATTGGTTGTTGGTCGCCTTGGGCGCGAGAAAGCGCCAAGCCTCAGACACGCCCAGCTTCAAGCTTTTCTGACGCCTGTAGTGTGTACGGGCCGTTAGTTGTAAGCACAGTGGCGATCTGTTATTAGCATCTGGTTAGCTAGCTATGCTAACGAAGAGAGCTCTCTCCTGAGAGGCTCAAATAACCTCAGCTCAGTGAGGTTAAGGCACACCTTGATATGATCAATATAATTATTAATGAGTTTAAAATGGGAGTGATTTGTAAAATATCCAAAAAGAAAAATCTGCTTACAGTTCTGTTTCATATGGGTGTTGAGAGATGTATCCATAGATCTCTTCATGTTGTTCTCAAAGTGCACCAGATTGATGCTTTTAACTTCAATATTTAAAAAGAAAATCTTCTTTTTTTAAGCAGAGGTTGAGTTCAATAATTTGTACGACCCTCGGAGGATGTTGTAAAAATGTAAAGGAAGAAGGTTCCCCACCCCTGCTGTAAATAAAAATAAAAACCCTTGATTTTTAACTTAACATCTCTGGCTCCTATTGATCTGAGTATATTATGAAGAATAGCCAGTTCATTGAAGCATTATAGCACAGGCCTTTGTCAGATGGTGTATTACACTGGTCTTTTTCTGCTTCCAATAGTTCTCTCTCTTTTCACCATACCTGTGTTTGCATCGCTGTAACCAATGAGCACCTGCATGTGTATGAGAATAGCCCTGACTCCATGTCAGCCCAGATGTACAAACTCTGGCAGGACAAGCTCCAGCTCAATTCTCATACTGAATTTAAAAAAGTGAGTGAGGGACTGCAATATAAGAGGGAAAGAAAGAGAAACTTTAAACTGTTCAATTGTTATGATGTGTAAAGACTGATATTGTTCTATAATCGTCTGAAACTGTTAAGTCATGATGTGAAACGGTTAACAAAGAAAAAGGGACTCTCAAGCTGCTGCTACACTTTATTTTATTTATCTAAAATTAAGCACTTTTAAGATACACACATTTTCAAAAGCTATTTTATTTATTTTCTCTATTTTATTTGTAAATGCAGCCCGAGAGGAACATTACACATATCCACAGTATTTACTGTATATCTGTATAGTTCAATGTTAATTGACAATAAATATTGTTGTTTTTGAATTGTACTTTATTTGATTGGCAGTCAGTTGTTGATTACATGCAGGCGTTGATAAAGCTACCGGCTACTTCAATATATATCACACTAATTCATGAAGCAAGTTAGACATTTTGATGTAATAATGTCCCCCTTTGCATGGGGACATTTTCTCGAACTGGACCTCGTTCAATTTTAGTTGAAGACCCCTGCCATAGACTGTATATAAATGGACGTAGTGTCCGTGACGTCACCCATAGGATTCTGCAGAGTTGCAGAGAAGCCCTTGTGGGCGGAGTCGGCCACTAACGGCTCGACTATGACGTCAGAGTCTAATCCCGCCTGCTCCAAAAAAGGGCAAAGAGGCGGGACCTGCTGCCTCCGAACTGGAAGTAAACAGAATTAGCTCAGACTAAGAAGCTAAGCTAACATGAAATACATGCAAACCAAGTTACTGCTAACAGTATATTTCCCCTATATTAGGGTTGCCAACCGCCCCGTATTTGAGCCAAAAGGGGCGTGTCCCGTACGGGACTTTGTTTGTCCCGGACTCCCGTGGAAAGGGAAAAATAAAAAATATGTTTCTGTTTGTGCGCAATGCAGTGTGTCTGGCTGCGTGCCTGTGTGTTTGTGTGCTATATCCGAAGGGCGCTAGGACCGCTCAGTTGACAGGGCAGGCACAATGCTCGCACGTGTGTGTGTGTGTGCGTGTGCGTGTGTGTGTGTCAGTCAGTCAGTCAGCTGATTGATGGGAAAATGCTGGGGAAATGGTTGGTTGAAGGATAACATTAAGTCTAATAAGGATGTACCGTGCATGTTCACATCATGTATACTTTGCATTACTTAATACCATTTTTCAAATATTTTATTTAACATTTTGGACAAAATAGCCAATTGTACATCTAGGTGCCCAGATGTCCCGAGTGCCCACCTATCCGATTTGAACATGCTGATGTACAATGTGATGTAGTAGCCTAATGCAGGTGTAAGACCATTGTGTTTGTATTGTGTTATAGGTATCAGGTTCAGGTTCAAGTTCTTTATTTGTACCCGTAGGTAGATTCTGTTTGCAGAGAAAAATACAAGGTTTCCATCCTGACACTGAAAACAAACACAAACCACAGACACATCTCTAATAAAGGACGAGTAAAAGTACAAGTATACCCTGCTCAACCAAATCTCAAAACATTTAAAAAACATTTTAAGAAGGAAAACACTCGTACAAACATGGACATTCAAAATTCACAATTCAAAATTAAATAAATAAAAATAGGCATCAGTGTGACGCTCCTATGATGTGTTAATGTGTGCAGCAGCTGCTGGGACACAACTGTTTCTATAGCGCTTCGTTCTACTGCTTGGGACGAGTAACCTCCGGCCCGAAGGAAGAAGCTTGAGTTCTGAGTGCAGAGGGTGGGAGTCATCGTCTAGTATGGAGCGGGATAACCGCTGTGACTGCCTGAGGTACAGGGTCTCCAGGTTTAGCTGTAACTGCCTGAGGTACAGGGTCTCCAGGTTTAGCTGTAGCTGCCTGAGGTACAGGGTCTCCAGGTTTAGCTGTCACTGCCTGAGGTACAGGGTCTCCAGGTTTAGCTGTAACTGCCTGAGGGACAGGGTCTCCAGGTTTAGCTGTCACTGCCTGAGGCACAGGGTCTCCAGGTTTAGCTGTAGCTGCCTGAGGTACAGGGTCTCCAGGTTTAGCTGTAGCTGCCTGAGGTACAGCGTCTCCAGGTTTAGCTGTGGCTGCCTGAGGTACAGCGTCTCCAGGTTTAGCTGTGGCTGCCTGAGGTACAGGGTCTCCAGGTTTAGCTGTAGCTGCCTGAGGTACAGCGTCTCCAGGTTTAGCTGTCACTGCCTGAGGTACAGGGTCTCCAGGTTTAGCTGTAACTGCCTGAGGTACAGGGTCTCCAGGTTTAGCTGTCACTGCCTGAGGTACAGGGTTTCCAGGTTTAGCTGTCACTGCCTGAGGTACAGGGTCTCCAGGTTTAGCTGTGGCTGCCTGAGGTACAGGGTCTCCAGGTTTAGCTGTAACTGCCTGAGGTACAGGGACTCCAGGTTTAGCTGTAGCTGCCTGAGGTACAGGGTCTCCAGGTTTAGCTGTAGCTGCCTGAGGTACAGGGTCTCCAGGTTTAGCTGTCTCTGCCTGAGGTACAGGGTCTCCAGGTTTAGCTGTCACTGCCTGAGGTACAGGGTCTCCAGTTTTAACTGTAGCTGCCTGAGGTACTGGGTCTCCAGGTTTAGCTGTAACTGCCTGAGGTACAGGGTCTCCAGGTTTAGCTGTGACTGCCTGAGGTACAGGGTCTCCAGGTTTAGCTGTCACTGCCTGAGGTACAGGGTCTCCAGGTTTAGCTGTAGCTGCCTTAGGCACAGGGTCTCCAGGTTTAGCTGTGACTGCCTGAGGTACAGGGTCTCCAGGTTTAGCTGTAGCTGCCTGAGGTACAGGGTCTCCAGGTTTAGCTGTAGCTGCCTGAGGTACAGGGTCTCCAGGTTTAGCTGTAACTGCCTGAGGTACAGGGTCTCCAGGTTTAGCTGTAGCTGCCTGAGGTACAGGATCTCCAGGTTTAGCTGTAGCTGCCTGAGGGACAGGGTCTCCAGGTTTAGCTGTAGCTGCCTGAGGTACAGGGTCTCCATGTTTAGCTGTAGCTGCCTGAGGCACAGGGTCTCCAGGTTTAGCTGTCTCTGCCTGAGGGACAGGGTCTCCAGGTTTAGCTGTCACTGCCTGAGGCACAGCGTCTCCAGGTTTAGCTGTAGCTGCCTGAGGTACAGGGTCTCCAGGTTTAGCTGTCTCTGCCTGAGGTACAGGGTCTCCAGGTTTAGCTGTAACTGCCTGAGGTACAGGGTCTCCAGGTTTAGCTGTAGCTGCCTGAGGTACAGGGTCTCCAGGTTTAGCTGTAGCTGCCTGAGGTACAGGGTCTCCAGGTTTAGCTGTGACTGCCTGAGGTACAGGGTCTCCAGGTTTAGCTGTGACTGCCTGAGGTACAGGGTCTCCAGGTTTAGCTGTGACTGCCTGAGGTACAGGGTCTCCAGGTT
The DNA here is from genome assembly GCA_036324585.1 of Champsocephalus esox. Classification (NCBI taxonomy): domain Eukaryota; kingdom Metazoa; phylum Chordata; class Actinopteri; order Perciformes; family Channichthyidae; genus Champsocephalus; species Champsocephalus esox. The sequence continues at coordinate 144,867 of CM070492.1, read as the reverse complement.
CAGCTGTGACTGCCTGAGGTACAGGGTCTCCAGGTTTAGCTGTGACTGCCTGAGGTACAGGGTCTCCAGGTTTAGCTGTGACTGCCTGAGGTACAGGGTCTCCAGGTTTAGCTGTAGCTGCCTGAGGTACAGAGTCTCCAGGTTTAGCTGTGACTGCCTGAGGTACAGCGTCTCCAGGTTTAGCTGTAGCTGCCTGAGGTACAGGGTCTCCAGGTTTAGCTGTCTCTGCCTGAGGGACAGGGTCTCCAGGTTTAGCTGTCACTGCCTGAGGTACAGGGTCTCCAGGTTTAGCTGTCACTGCCTGAGGTACAGGGTCTCCAGGTTTAGCTGTCACTGCCTGAGGTACAGGGTCTCCAGGTTTAGCTGTAACTGCCTGAGGTACAGGGTCTCCAGGTTTAGCTGTAGCTGCCTGAGGTACAGGGTTTCCAGGTTTAGCTGTCACTGCCTGAGGTACAGCGTCTCCAGGTTTAGCTGTCACTGCCTGAGGTACAGGGTCTCCAGGTTTAGCTGTAGCTGCCTGAGGTACAGGGTCTCCAGGTTTAGCTGTCACTGCCTGAGGTACAGGGTCTCCAGGTTTAGCTGTCACTGCCTGAGGTACAGGGTCTCCAGGTTTAGCTGTGGCTGCCTGAGGTACAGGGTCTCCAGGTTTAGCTGTAACTGCCTGAGGTACAGGGTCTCCAGGTTTAGCTGTGACTGCCTGAGGTACAGGGTCTCCAGGTTTAGCTGTGACTGCCTGAGGTACAGGGTCTCCAGGTTTAGCTGTAGCTGCCTGAGGTACAGGGTCTCCAGGTTTAGCTGTGGCTCACCAATCAGCCTGCTGGACCACGTTACGATCTGACTCGGAGAGGTTCTGCTCTTCAAAGTCAGGTTACCATGACATGAGTGAAAAAGACCGAATTGACTGGATAAAAGCACGATAAAACATGACCATCATGGTTTTGTCAATGTTAAAATAGGACAGGTTCCTAAGACAGTACAAACGCTGGTGCCCCCTTCTGCACACAGCTTCACAGTTTGCATCAGAGCTCAATTTTGAGTCAATAATTGTCCCGAGATATTTGTATGATTGCACAAATTCTACATTCTGATTCTGGATGGTTAAGACTTCATGTGTGTGGGGACGTCTTCTAAAGTCACCGATCGTGTCCTTGGTGTTGCCTATGTTCAGTTGCAGATAGGACTCCTCACACCACCTGACAAAGTCGTCAACGACAGGGCCGTGGCTGCTCTCATTGTCCTGGAGCCTACTAACAATTACACAGTCATCTGCATACTTTAAAACATTCCTATTTTCCCATCTACTTTGACACATAGTGTAAAGTATAAATAATAGTGGTGAAAGGACACATCCTTGTGGGGAGCCAGTGGAGGAGCTGACTTGATCAGATAAGGTCCCATTCATTGTTCAAAAAATCAAGAACCAGCCCATAAGATTATTGCTTATTTCAAATTGTTCTGAAAGTCTGCCAATTAGAACATGAGGTTGAATTGTGTTAAAAGCAGATGAAAAATCAACAAATAAAAGTCGAGCATGAGATCCATTTCCCTCCAAGTGTTAAAAGAGTAAGTCAGATAAGGTGACCGTGGCATCCTCCACTCCTCTGTGTGGCCTGGAAGCACACTGCATGGGATCAAGCGCATGCTCCGTCTTCCTTTAACATTTCTGTTCTGACTAGTTTTCCCAATGTCTTCATCAGAATTGATGTAAGTGCAACTGGTCTAAAATCGTTAAGAGTGTTGGGGCCTCTGGATCTGGGAACAGGGACTACCACAGCATCCTTCCAAGCCTTTGGCACATGCTGTGTCTGTAAAGACATATTAAAAATGTAGTGGAACACAGGGCTAAGTTCTTTTGCACAAAGTTAAAGTAAACAACCGCAGATGTTGTCAGGTCCATGACTCTTATTTATTTTTACTAAACGAAAGGCCTTTTCCACTTCCCTCTGATCTATGTTAAAATGCTTATCGTCTTCAAGTTTAAGCTTCAGTTCAGATATATTATGACTGAAATCAAATGTGTCAAATCGAGAACAAAAGTGATTTAGGGCATCTGCAAACTGAACATCTGAATTAAAGCCATCCAGAGTCACATGGCAGCTGTTCTTTGTTTCCCGAAGGCCTGTTATGGTTTTACTCCAGACTGAGCCAAGGTTGTTTGCAGCCATTTTATTTTGTAGTTCAGATTTAAAATTCTATTTTAAGTTCCCTATTACGGCCCGTCCATACATCGGCGTGCGCTGACGCTTGCCGGCGGGCGTGTCTGAAACTCGACCAACAACCAATCACATGAATCTCCCGCCCCTGACACACAAGCAGCGGTTTGATTGGCTAGAGCTTGTACTGGCATATGATTCGATTGACTGACGCCTCGCCGAGGCGTCAAAAGTTGAACATTGCTCAACTTTTGCAGCTAGCCACGCCAGCTACGCTCCACGTCGCTTCCCACAATGCATTTCGGCTAAAAGTGACGTCACCCCATTCAAAGTGAATGGGGAAGCGTCAACGCACGCCGCTGTGTGACGGGCCGTTAGCATCATGCAGATCAGAGGCACTTCCCTGTTTAAAAGCGTGTTTCTTTTTCTGAATGCTGGACTTAACCGCCTTGGTCACCCATGGTTTGTTATTAGGGTATATTTTAACTTGCTTACACGGAATAATCATGTCTTTGCAAAAGGCTGTATATGAGCATGTTACATCAACAACTTCATCCAAGTCGGCACCACAAGACTCTTTTAACATATCCCAATCAGTGCAGTCATAACGTTCCTGCCAACAGGCTACACAGTCTTCTGTCCAGACATGTATGTCCTTTGTCAATGTTTTCTCTCGCTTCAGAACTGTGTTGTATATGGGCAGTACATGCACAGTTCTGATCAGCAGAGCCCAGTGGGGGTATAGGACTGACCTATAGGCTTCCTTCACTGACCCATAACACAGGTCTGATGTTTTATCCCGCCTGGTGGGACAGGAGACATATTGATAAAAGTTAGTGAGTGTCTTTTTGAGGGTCACGTGGTTAAAATCCCCAAGTATACAGTTTGGTGCGTCAGGTGAAATTGACTGCAGTTTTTGCACCAAATCAAAGAGAGTGCTGGAGGCAGAGGTGGCATTTGCCCTGGGATGGATGTACACTATTGTTATAAACACTTGGGGAAACTCACGGGGCAGGTAGAAGGGACGCAATGAAACAGATACAAGTTCAACATCTGGGGTGCAAATGCGTTCTCTGACAGTCACAGAGCTACTGTTTGTTTACGTACAAACATACTCCCCCCCCCTGAGTTGTTCCTGTCACTTCCGCCTTTCGATCCAGACGAAAGGGAGCTCCAAAACCGTCAATAAACAGATCGTTGTCCTGGTTACAGTCTGTGAGCCAAGTCTCAGTGAAGGCCAAAACACAGCAGTCCCTGAAATTCTTCTGAAACCGAACACTACCCTGAAGCTCGTCAACCTTGTTCCTCAGCGATTGAACGTTCCCCATCGAGGACAGAGGAATCCGAGGGAGCCGCTGCCTTCTCATGCGTAATCTTACGCCGCCGCGTTTACCCCGCTCCCTCCTCTGGTGCCCCGTTGCACCACAGGTTTCATTTGGATGTCTCCTAAAGGCCCTGACACACCAAGCAGTCACCAGAGGACTCGACGACGCCGGCTGTTGCGTCGCCGTGTTCTCCTGCGTCTTGGCCATGTGTCGCACGGGAACACACCGCAAAGACTTCAGTGCGTGAGTGGCAATAACTCTCCTTACCAGCAGGCGGCGGTAGTGTGTATTCGTCATTCAAAAGAGGCAACAACCGGAAAACAGAGAAGAAGAACAGACCGTGATATAAACAAACAAAAAATAGCGTGTGCGTTCCATTTTCACTCTCGTCCATCGAAAACATGTCTTGTGCGGCACTGGAGCTTGATTTGAGTTCTGCCCGCTCTGTATTAATGTCATGTTCACAGGTTATCATCATGTAGCCGTTGATAAAAGCTAATTCTAATGTTGTGTTATGTGTGTATGAAGGTGCGAAATAAGGTGTTGCATTGCCTATCCTGCTATTTGTGTTCTTGTAATCACACAGCGATAAGAAACAATAACAATGTGCCTACATAACTGTCAGTTGCAGCCCTAGCATTATTATTGGTTATAGTAACAGCTACAACATTAAAATGCTTCTAGGCAGATTGAGGAGGAGAATGGGAGAATGAACAGAGAAACATCCATCTGAATAATAATAACTTTATTTGTCTCGCACCTTTCATACAGGGCGACTATGGCTGCGAGGGAGTGCGGTCGTCTTTCCACCAGAAGGTTGTGGGTTCGATCCCAGCCCGTGCAGTCAACATGTCGATGTATCCTTGGGCAATATACTTAACCCGGAGTTGCTCCCGATGGCATGGCCAACGGTGTGTGAATGTGTATGCGTGTTAGTTCCTAGACTGCTCTGTATGAATGGGTGTGAATGGGTGAATGACATGTAGTATCTAAAGTGCTTTGAGGAGTCTTAAAGACTGGATAAAGCGCTATATAAGTACAGTCCATTTATTTACAGGGGATTGCAGCTCAAAGTGCTTTACATCAGTAAGAAACAAGATATACAATCAGTGTAAAACATAAAAGCATAAAGTGGGATCAAATCATGCAGATATATTATATATACAGTTGCAAGAACAAGTATGTGAACACTTTGGAAGGACCTGGATTTCTGCATAAATCGGTCATAAAATGTGTTCTAATCTTCATCCAAGTCACAACAACAGACACACACAGCTTCAACTAATAGCACACAAACAATATGTTTTCATGTTTGTATTGAACACACCATGTAAACATTCACAGTGCAGGGAGGAACAAGTATGTGAACCCCGAGGCTAAAGACTTCTTCAGAGCTACTTGGAGTCAGGAGTCAGCCAACCTGGAGTCCATCAAGGAGACGAGATAGGAGGTGTTGGTTAAAGCTGCCCTATAGAAAATACACACCACTTTTGAATTTGCTATTCTTAAGAAGCATTGCCAGATGTGAACCATGCCTTGCTCAGAAGAGCTCTCAGAAGACCTACCATTAAGAACTGTTGACTTGCATAAAGCTGGAGAGGGTTCCAGAAGTATCTCTGAAAGCCTTGATGTTCATCAATCCACGGTAAGACAAGTTGTCTCTACATGGAGACAGGTCAGCACTGTTGCTACTCTCCCTAGGAGAGGCCGTCCTGTGAAGATGACTGCAAGAGCACAGCGCAGAATGCTCAATGAGGTGAAGAAGGATCCTAGAGTGTCAGCGAGAGACTTAAAGAAATCTCTGGCACTGTTGAGAGCAGCCTACTACTCTTCATTAATAGATGAGAATAAGAATAATGCAAGATTTCTTTTCAGCACTGTAGCCAGGCTGACAGAGAGCCACAGCTCCACTGAGCCTTCTATTCCCATAGCACTCAGTAGTAATGATTTGATGTGCTTTTTTAACCATAAAATAGTTACTCTTAGAAACAAAATTAATGACCTCTTGCCTTCGACCAGTATAGTGTTATCAACAGCTCCCGGAATCGTAAGTTCTAATATTACACTAGATAGTAAACTAGAATGCTTTTCAGCCATTAACCTTGAACAATTACATTCAATGATTCTCTCTTCTAAACCATCAACGTGCATGTTAGACCCAATTCCAACTAAGCTGTTGAAGGAAGTTTTTCCATTAATTAGCACTTCTTTATTAAATATTATGAATATGTCTTTATTATCAGGCTATGTTCCACAATCATTCAAAGTAGCAGTGATAAAACCGCTTCTTAAAAAGCACAACCTCGATCCAGAGGTTTTAGCCAACTATAGACCTATTTCTAATCTTCCGTTCCTCTCAAACATTATTGAGAAAGCGGTCGCAAAACAGTTGTGTGATTACTTAAAAAACAATGATTTATTTGAAGATTTTCAGTCTGGCTTTAGAACACATCATAGCACAGAGACAGCTCTGGTTAAAGTCACAAATGATATTCTAATAGCCTCAGACAAGGGACTTGTCTCTATTCTTGTTTTGCTCGATCTCAGTGCTGCATTTGATACTATCGACCATGATATCCTATTGCAAAGACTAGAGCACTTGGTTGGCATACAGGGAACTGCTTTAGGCTGGTTTAGGTCCTATCTATCTGAACGCTCTCAGTCTGATGAAATTAATCATCTAAATAAAATTCAAGACTGCCTTAAGGACTTAAAAACGTGGATGACCTTAAACTTTTAACTGATGTTAAACACGACCAAAACTGAAGTTATTGTACTTGGCCCGAAGAATCTACGAAACAAATTATCTAAAGATATACTAACTATGGATGGCATTAATTTGGCCTCCAGTGAGACTGTAAGGAATCTTGGTGTTATATTTGATCAGGATTTATCCTTTAACGCCCACATAAAATCAATTTCAAGGACCGCCTACTTCCATCTACGTAACATTGCAGAGATCAGGCATATCTTGCCTCAAAGCGATGCAGAGAAACTAGTCCATGCATTTGTTACTTCTAGGCTGGATTATTGTAACTCTTTACTATCAGGGAGTACCAAGAAGTCAGTCAAGTCGCTTCAGCTGATTCAAAATGCTGCGGCTCGCGTACTAACCAGAGTTAGGAAAAGGGACCACATTACTCCTGTTCTGGCTGCCTTACACTGGCTCCCTATAGAACACAGGATAGAATTTAAAATTCTTCTTCTCGCCTACAAAGCCCTTAATGGGCAGGCGCCATCTTACCTTAAAGAACTCATTATACCCTGCTGGCCTACTAGGGCATTGCGTTCCAAGAATGCAGGGTTGTTGGTTGTTCCTAGAGTCTCTAAAAGTACAATGGGAGCCAGAGCCTTTTCTTATCAAGCTCCACATTTGTGGAATCAGCTTCCAGTTTGTGTTCGGGCGGCAGACACCCTATCCGTTTTTAAGAGTGCGCTTAAGACCTTCCTTTTTGATAAAGCTTATAGTTAGGGCTGATTAGATGCAGCCCCTAGTTTTGCTGATATAGGCTTAGTTTGTCGGAGGACATCTTACTTCTTCCTTCTCGCTGTCTATACCTGTGTCCTCTCATGTTCCGATTTACCCAGATTCCCCAAATGTCTTTCTTTTTGGTGTCTATATACGCTGGGATCCGGAGTCATGGATGATCCTGCGGTCCTGTGTCCTGGATCGCGAGCGCTGGATCTTGAGTCGTGGCTGTGGTCCTGGATCATCGGTCCTGGATGGATATCCTCGTGGATTCATCTTCCTATTATACACACATGCATTTCCAAACATTTGGACAACCTATGTTGCAAATGTATTATCTTCTCAATTCACACACGGCATCTATTGCACGTCTGTCCGTCCTGGGAGAGGGATCCCTCCTCTGTTAATCTCCCTGAGGTTTCTCCCATTTTTCCCTTTAAACTGGGTTTTCTTTGGAAGTTTTTCCTTGTACGATGTGAGGGTCTGAGGACAGAGGGTGTCGTATTGTCATACTGATATTCTGTACACACTGTGAAGACCACTGAGACAAATGTAACATTTGTGATATTGGGCTATATAAATAAACATTGATTGATTGATTGATTGATTGTTGAGGAATCTACAATATGTAAAACACTGAACAAGAATGGAGTTCATGGAGGACACCACGGAGGAAGCCACCGCTGTCCAGAAAAAACATTGCTGCACATTTGAAGTTTGCAAAAGAGCACCTGGATGTTCCACAGCACGACTGGCAACATGTTCTGTGGACCGATGAAACCAACGCTGAGTTGCTTGGAAGGAACACACAACCCTATGTGTGGAGAATCCAAAGGGTTCACATACTGTTTCTTGCAACTGTATATATATATTAATCCCAACAGGCCACCTTGTTTATGGTTTGATTCAGTTTTAGTAGAATATAAAATACAGGAATGAATGATGAAATGAGCACAAAGTTCAGACATACTATAATTATATTGAGGTACTTGAGACTAATCCTGCAACGGTATAGCTCTGCTCCACAACAGTTCGAGAATGAATAAACCACCACGTATGAAAGGCTACATGGGAATAGAGGGGCAGACAAACGGCTTGTACATTTACATTTCAATCTTGAACAATGAACAGCGGTAGACAGCATCTCATTTAGTATCATCATCCTGCGCTTCGCCGGAGGCCTTCGAGTGCTGAGTGTGCTTGGCCTCTCTCTGAGCCGCGGTGCCGGTGTGGTGCAGATGGTGGATTCTGCCAGGCAGGGCTCAGCATCAAAGTGGAAGGACTCCTCGTGGTGCTGGTCCAGGTTTCACTGCTGGTGCCACCGGGGGGTGATGCTCTATTCAGATGCTATAGACATACTTCTAGAAGATTCAGAACACTACAACATATAATCAAGACATATTTTATCATGTATTATTATAGGTTAAGATAAAAGCGTTATTGATCCCATGGTGAATTTCATAAGCTACCCAGCAGTATATCATGTAATTTCAATTAGCTCCTCCTTTACCAGCTGCAACATTAAGGTGATGAGCACATCAATAATTATAACAGAATAATATATACATTATTCTGTTATTGTTATATTTAACACTGTAACCACCAAATGAATGAAAATAATGTTTTTGTAAATGAAAGAAGCAAGAAACACTTATTTGTACTCAACAAATAAACTAGTTGGGCACTTATAAATGTCTATAACTATGTATCCTGTAAATATAATGTATAATGTCCTCTATTGTTTTATGTTTCATGTGGAACCTATATGCTGCAGGTCTCCCTTGAAAAAGAGATCTATGATCTCAATGGACCAATCTGGTTAAATAAAGGTTTGAAATGAAATGAAATGAAAATAATTACCGTGATGGTGAGGTTCGAAGTACTCTCCTTCCTTCTTGTGTAGGGCTATACAAACTGCAGCCTGGTTATGATCCACTGCTGTCCTTTGTGCTCCACAACTACCCGAAGGGGCAAGTCTCCTGTACTGTGTCCTCTCCCGAATGACAGCCCCATTGACATCACATGCCAAACATTGAAGGAATACGATCCACAGAATCACAGAATAAAGAATATCCATTTTGACTAGCGGCGCAGGGAGCATTAAATCATACAGGCGCTTTATCGAATAGGTCGGTGGCGCAATAAAAACCTTTAAAACAAACACAAAACGGAGGACACCAAACTTTCCCCTGCCGGTCGCAGCGTGCGCATGCGCCCTTTGCATAGTATGCATAGTTTTCTATGCATTTTGAGGGGTTTGGGGGGTTTGACCGCCAAAAACATTTTCGAACCCTAGGGCTGGCTCCCCCAAAATAATTAAATAACATAACCCTAACCTAACCCTAAAACCGAAATAAATTAACAAAAAAAAAGTAACTAAATCCGCCAGAAAAGCGTTTCTCCATTTCTGGAAGTTGGCAACCCTACCTTATATAAACGTTACATTCACAATCAAATGAGACAATCTGCAAGAGAATTAGCTATATTTTGTTATTCTTGCTTGTCATTCACACGTTAAGAAAAGACGGACTCCACCGCCCGGACCTAACGGAGCCGCAGGCTAGCTCCAGCCGGCGTCCCGGAGCTAGCCTGCGGCTCCGTTAGCTCCGGCGGCCACCACTGGGATAATTGGGTCCCCTATTAACATTTGCTCCCGTTTAGCATTATGGGCGTCATAGCCATAGCCTATAAAAGTCTTACCCAAGGCAATAGCACCTTTCAGCACCAGGCAATTCAAGGTGCTTTACAAAAATGAAAGACATTCAGATAAAGGCATTTAAAAACAGTAAAAGATAATAAAAGAAACATTAAAAGAAAAACAAAAAATGAAAGACATTAAGAAAATGGCATTTAAAATCAGTCATTAAAAAGAAAAGCTAATAAAATAAACATTAAAAGAGCCCAGGGGCACAGCAGAGGACCAGGAAGGGATCTCGGGCGAACGGCCCAGGGGCAAGGCAGAAGCCGAGAAGGGGGACTCGGGCGGACGGCCCGGGGGCAAGACACAGTCCAAGGTGGGGGTTATGGAGGGGCGAAGGCCACCGCGGGCGAACTCAGGGGCTCGAGGGCGAAGAATGCGGCTCACAGGGGGCCGGGCTCGAGGGCAAAGACCAGACAGCTCCAGAGGCCGAGTAGAGCCCGGTGTCGGCCGAACAGGAACCGGAGCCGGTGGGATAAGCCTCGGCATGATCCCCCATGGAAAAGGACCAGGAGTTGGCATCACCCCCGGGGAGACAGACGATGGCGGGGCCTCCAACGGAACTGGACAAGGGGTTGGCAGTACCCCCGGCAGGAGAGTAGTCGGCGGGGCCTCCGATGGCACAGGACTTAGGGTTGGCAGGACCCCCGGCCGGAGAGTAATCGGCGGGACCCCCAACGGGACCGGACATAGGGTTGGCAGGACCCCCGACAGGAGAGTAGTCGGCGGGACCCCCAACGGGACAGGACATTGGGTTGACAGGACGCCTGGCAGGAGAGTAGTCGGCGGGACCCCAAACGGGACAGAACAAAGGGTTGGCAGGACCCCCAGCGGAACCTCCAACGGTACAGGACATAGGGTTGGCAGGGCCCCCGGCAGAAGAGCAGTCGACGGGACCTCCAACGACACAGAACTTAGGGTTGGCAGGACACCCCGCATAAAGCTTAGCAGACTCTTCACGCTAACGAAGGATCACTTCTCGGCAGGGTTATTTTGTAAATGTAATCAGTTACTGAATACAGAATACATGCTCTGAAAGTCATCAGAATACAGTTACGTGTCTTAAAAAACGTATTCAGATTACTTTTAGAATACTTTCTTTTTCCATAACAGATGGGTATGTTTTGGGGAACAGGAGACACTTGTTTTATTGTTTTAATGGCTTATCAAGAACTCAAACACAACATCTTGGTGTCATTCTGGACAGCTCCCTCTCATCTGCACCCCACATAAAAAACATCACCCGGACTGCATTCTTTGTACTGGCTTAAAACCTTTCCTCGGAATATGTTATTAATTGTAAGGTGTCCTTGGGTGCTTTGAAAGACACCCCTAAATAGAATGAATTATCATTATTATTTATGATCTGAAATGATGTAATAACTGTTTCCAGTCACTTGCCATGCATTCAGCAGCAGCAGGCCATTCACTTTGATTTGATCCCGTTATGAAATGTCATAATGTCCCGCAGCTGCTGCCCCGTGGTCACTGGCAGGCTTGGAATTTCGGCATTTTAGGGGCAAGGCCATTTGGCCTTCCCGTTCACATTTTTTTCAAGGGCACAAAGGCCACATGACAGGGCACAAAGGCCGTTTGGTTAAATTACGCTGGTTTTACTGGTTGTACTTTTAAAATGTATTCAGTTACAGAATACATGCTCTAAAATGTCATTTGTAACATATTCCGTTACCTTACTCCATCTAATTACCGTATTCTAAATACTTGGATTACATCAGCGCTGTTTTACATTTGATCAAGTGCGAATCAAGTGTTATTTCAGAGTTTGAATCACCCACATGATGCCAGCAAAAACCCACAACTTAACTATAGGATAAACTGAAACATTATGCATCATCTCACAGAAATGTCAGAATTTTAGTTCAAAAAGCCCAGAAAATCATATGAGAAGGATTCCAAAAGTAACCCCTACAATTCCTTCAAAGAGAGACGTATCCTCCTAACTAGTGATGATAGCTCCCCAGCTATCGCTAATCAATCAACATGACGGAAAAGTGTAGCACTAACGTCAACGCCAGTCATTTTACAAATGGCTGAATGAATGGCAATTGTGTTTCTTAAATGTATACGTTAAGTTCAGCCATAAACCACATAAGTCAGTCATGTATTATATCCAGTGTTGGGAAAGTTCACTTTCTACATGAACTAGTTCAGTTCAAAGTTCACAAATTTTAAAATGAACTAGTTCAGTTCATAGTTCATAATTCAAAATGTTGAAGTAAAGTTCATGGTTTCAAAAATGAACTATTTTATAGTTTATAGTTATCTTTTCAATACGTTGCTGCGAGCTATTATTTGTCTCCTGTACGATGTTACAACCCAGCCTCACGGCATTTTGTGTTCACCAACACGATTTTTAATCTATTGATTCGTGTTCACCATCACGATTTGCCCCTTTTTTTCGTGTTGCACAGCACGATTTTAAAAGCAATGTATTTCTACTGGTAACGTGTTTCGTGCCTGCAGGCTGCAGCACGTCTTTTTCTCCGGTCGGGTCGAGGAAGACCGGAAGCTGTGTGGTTCATAAAAACATGTTCTTACTCAATATCAAGCCACAGTTATTGCTTTTATATTAAATCGTATAATTTCGGACTTTTGTTGTTGTCTGTGAGGAAAATAAATGGGGCTCAGAGCCTCAGGATACTGAAATCTGTATTTTTTAAATCTTTTTTTTCCTTCTAATTTGTTATTCTTTTCAAAATAACACACTGTTATTTACTCACCAATAACACTCAATTATCCTTGCTTTTATTTATTGGTTTAATTCCATAATCTCGGGCTTTGTTGGCGTCCGTCAGGAACTGAATTTCAAAATAAATATAACCGGAAACAGACGTAGGCATTTCGAGCGATTACCCAAGATCCTCAGCTATGGTTTTAAGCTCTCTGATTGGATGTGTTAGCCGCAATGCATGCTGGGAGTTGGTGTTTATATTATATGAAATCCGGAAAACATTTTAAAAGTATAAAATAATACTTAATTCCGAGTGCTCTTGCTTTTCTCTTTGAAAGTCATCACATAACAGCATTGTAATACACGATTCGGCTGCATTACATATTAAAGATCTGCCGTAGTTCTTTATTTAGAGAGCCCTGATCAGAAGACCTTTGGAAAAACTGGAAGATATGCCGCCGAAACTGAATACTTGACGTGGATCATAAATATATCAACAATTAAACAACATCTTCAATTTCTCTTCACACAATACGTGTCCTTGCAGTATCAACACTAATTCGGCTGACTTTTACATTTGATCTAATTCATAGATAGGTTATATTTACACCATAACGGTGCACAGCTGAGAGAAAAGGACTGTAGTTTTTAAAGATCTTACTGATTTTCTTTGAATATAAGAATGTAAATACTGAGTCTGAAATAGTATAGCAATATGCTGTAAAATGATGTGAAAGCATGCATAAAACTATACATCTTCAGATGTTGTACATACACACTAATAATACAAAGTTATTATGGCTGTGTGTACCTTGTGTGTACCTCCTAGTGGTTAAAGCACGTTATTGAATTATTGTTATTATGTGTTATATCCGATTAAAAAAATATTAAGAGTACATACTTTCATAGGGGGAAAGTATAAATATAGAAATATAGAATATAAAAAATCAAGAAGATACTATAAAAGATCTCTACAATAAAACAGTTTAGTGCAGGATGTACAAAGATATTAATAGGAGGAGGTGCAAAACAGAAAAACGGATTAACCTTTATTTAAACATTAAATATTAAGCCTGACAAAGTAATTAACGTCTAATATATTGCTTTCCTGCAATGTTAACTATGTTGAAGCACTTATTTTAACTGATATTATACACATTAATTATACTCTTATGTATGTAGATAGAATAAGAAATGTGCAGAATATGACAGTTTAATGGTGGAGGTAGGCTACACACATATTGATAGATGTCTTGTAATGCACTGTTGAGGAACCTGTGACCAAAGTTTTTCATTCATTGCATAACAACACCGTAGTTGTGTATGATATGTCAATAAACCTTTGAAAATCTTGAAAGGGATGTGCAAAATAGCCATAATATACAGTCTTTAATTAACTATTAGTAGAGAATAACGAGTAATGAATATACTTTATTACTCGTTTCCATTCATGTCAATTGCAGATACATGTTTAGTCTTCTCAAGCACCAACTATCAAATATCTCTCCTGATTGTTGGCACTTGACAATCACCTTACCTGAATTTTACTCAGGTGTAACTAAAGTCTGATTTAAGGGTTGTTTATATTTCACATCATTAATCAGAATCTGCAAAGTAACTCAAATAAATGCAGTGGAGTAAAAATACCAGGTTAACCTCTGAATTGTAGTGGAGTAGAATTACGAAGTATCAAAGAGCTGTCATGTGGGTATATATTAATGCTGCGCATTATGGACACAAGTGATTTTCACCCATTTATTAATTATATGTTTTACATTTGATAACACCAATGTGTTTAATAATGGCAACTTCTAATTGTGGGAAAAACGAAAACGTTCAGTAGAGACGTCCCATAGAACATTTTGCGAAACACAATAGCCAGCATGTGTAGTTCTGGGGGGCGTTCAATTCCAGTTTTGGATTGTCTGGCGTGGTATCGTTCCATTTCACACAGCTGTTTGACGCTCTGCGTAAAGACTGTAGTCCTAAACGATCCATCCTAAACTCAGAAATGTTGACAATCGCAATGATGCTCGAAATGTCCCTTATAGGCCTACGTCTGTTTCCGGTTATTTTTATTTTGAAATTCAGTTCCTGACGGACACCAAAAAAGCCCGAGATTATGGAATTAAACCAATAAATAAAATCAAGGATAATTGTGTGTTATTGGTGAGTAAATAACAGTGTGTTATTTTGAAAAGAATAACAAATTAGAAGGAAAAAAATATTTAAAAATACAGATTTCAGTATCCTGAGGCTCTGAGCCCCATTTATTTTCCTCACAGACGGCAACAAAAGTCCGAAATTACACGATTTAAAATAAAAGCAATAATTGTGGCTTGATATTGAGTAAGAACATGTTTTTATGAACCACACAGCTTCCGGTCTTCCACGACCCGACCGGAGAAAAAGACATGCTGCAGCCTGCAGGCACGAAACACGTTACCAGTAGAAATACATTGCTTTTAAAATCGTGCTGTGCAACACGAAAAAAAGGGGCAAATCGTGATGGTGAACACGAATCAATAGATTAAAAATCGTGTTGGTGAACACGAAATGCCGTGAGACTGGGTTGGATGTTAATGGGATTTGGGTGGTAGTGGATCTGTTTTGGCTCTCGCACATACAGTGAAAGGCTAGTCGTGTGGTTATTCTCAATGTGCCATTTAAGGTTTGTTGTCGACGTCGTCGATGTACGGACTTGCTTTTTCAAACCGGGCGGACACAGTTTACAGGCAAACGTTTGATTTTTTCCGTCTGAGTCAGTACTGACTTTAACGTAAAACTCTTTTAAATGCTCATACGCCGACGCCGTAGAGTCTCACTCTGAGCGAGTGCTGCTGCAGCTGCTCTCGGCTTCATCCATACTAATTCATGAATTCATTCAATGCTCGCCGGTTCCGCGGTTCCACATTGTTTGTTGTGAGGAGTCTGATATATTTAGTATATTTATATTTTAGTGCGACAGCCAGGGGTGACAGGCGCGTACGCGTCACAGGCAGCTTGCTGTTGCCAGATTGGGTGCTTTTCCGCATTATTTTGAAGCCTGTTTACGGTGTGTTTTAACTGGATTTTCGGCTGAAAGGCATATGAAATCTGGCACACTTTTGAACGCCGTTATAATACAGTGCTGAGAATGAACGCGTTCTCAATTACGTTCATCTAGCAGAAATACAGTACGTTCAGTTCACGTTCGCCCAAAATATGAACGCGTTCAGGTACATCACTGATTATATCAAAACCGCTTAGCAAGAAAAATACTAGATTCAAAGGTGACAGCTATCTGCTAGCTTGTAGAAGCAACACTAGATGTAGACCCCTTGAAGGGAAGACGTTAGCGCTATCCAAACTAGCTAGCTAGCTATCGCTAGTTTTCATGACAAAATGTACAAACGAGTTGACTTTAAATAGGCTAATACAATGGTAATTACCTATCAATAGTACTTTCTATAAACACGTAAATGTCAAGTCCTTTCAAATACTACCACATCATATCAAAACAGCTTGGTCCGCTTGCTTACCTGTGCTTCTCTTGCTCCCGCGGCTGAGGAGGAGGCTGTCGGGCACCTACAGGCATGTCTGACGGAACAATAACAGCGGGACTGCGCGCACTAATATGACTTCACTCGCGTTGTTTACACGGCATGTCTGATGGAACAATCACAGCAGAGCAATCGCTCTGATCCACAGGCACGGGACTATACTACTGCGCGCACTAGTCTAACTTCACTGGCGTTATTTACACTGGAATTTTTGACAGGGGCACAAAGGCCACTTTGGCCGTGAATTTTTTTTCACAGGGCATCACGGCCAAAGGGCAGGGCAACGGCCTTGGTCGTCGTGGTCGTCGTGAAATTCTCACCCTGGTCACTGGTGTAGAATATGTATTGTATGGTATCAAAATGTATGTGAAAATGTTTTCCATCCTTTTTTAACATTTACAAACAAACAAACTTGAACAGTAACACATCTTACAATGCATAGAGCAGATTTAAAGAGTGTGTGTGTGTGGGGCACAACGCCAGCGTCCAGCCACAAGGGAGTGTGGTGTGTGTATGTGTGTGTGGGGCACAACGCCAGCGTCCAGCCACAAGGGAGTGTGGTGTGTGTATGTGTGTGTGGGGCACAACGCCAGCGTCCAGCCACAAGGGAGTGTGGTGTGTGTATGTGTGTGTGGGGCACAACGCCAGCGTCCAGCCACAAGGGAGTGTGGTGTGTGTATGTGTGTGTGGGGCACAACGCCAGCGTCCAGCCACAAGGGAGTGTGGTGTGTGTGTGTGGCATAATGCCAGCGTCCAGCCACAAGTGAGTGTGGTCTGTGTGTGTGTGGGGGGCACAATGCCAGCGTCCAGCCACAAGGGAGTGTGGTGTGTATGTGTGTATTATCTCTGTGTCTTCTACTCTATGCAGATCTGATCTGGATGTAAAAAAAAATCAATCCTAGAGTACGATGCATGTCTACATGAGTAGAATGTAAAGTCCCTGCGTCTCTGATTCCTGCTCCTCCAGATATCTACCAAACCAAGCTCAATAGATTGATGTATAAGCATTTGACTCATTCTGGGGAGGGGAGCTTTTGATGAGGGTTGTCTGTCCATGTGTTGTGATAAAACACAGTTGAAGTCCCCCCCTCCATCATTAAGAGTCCAGAGCTATGCTGTACTATATTATTGAAGATTGTTCTGATAAAGCCAGGATCGTCTTCGTTCGGTGCATATACATTAATAAGAGAGACTTTGATACCATCTATTGACGCAATTACCAACATATATCTTCCCATATTATCTTTATGTATTAGTGTTGGTATAAAATGGATCTGTCTGTGTATTAAAATAGAAACTCCCCTTGTCCTCCCTGACTGGTGTGAAGAGTAATACACCTTGTCTGCCCAGGAATTTTTAAGCTTATCGTGTTCAACATCGGAGAGGTGGGTTTCTTGTAAGAATGCGATATGACATTTTGCTCGCTTCAATTGGCTTAGTACTTTCTTTCTCTTAATAGCACTATGTAGGCCTTTAACATTATAAGTCACAACTTTAAGTGATCCCATCGTGGTTTGAAAAAGAGTACTGAATAGCTAAATAGAAACAAAACAAAAAGGAGTGGACTGTGAATATGCTTAATACAGCTGTACTATATATTACCATCTTCAGATAGGGCCATTTGGCAGTTTCAATAGTTGGATAATATGGTAGTAGTGTTGACCTTACATTGAACTTAGGATCCAGGGGGAACAGAATCAGTAGAACAGAGAGAACAAATAAACATGTGTTTATCATCATGTGGTGAGGGGCGGGACCTAGTCCCTAGCTGCTTAAATAAAAGCAGCGAAAAGGCAGTCTAGATACATTTCGACTGCACTGTGTACTAAGATATAAGGGAAGTCAGGTGTTACTCAGGCTCCTGCAGAGCTTAATATGTTTTATATTTGAAATAATTAAGCATAACGGCATATACGAGTAATACAAACAAAATAGTGTCGCAAATAATGATTGGATATGAAATGGTACCTAGCCATTCATATATAAAGAACTTATAACAGATATTAATTATCTTATCAAGTGCAATGGTTTTCTTTGGCAAACATTAGTATTCAGAACGGGATTATTAGCTTAAGTGTGTTTATGTGAGTTATGTGGACTATTTACATACTGGCTTTGTGGTTTTCAAAGCTGGTGGTCAGTGTTCATTCACTTCTCAGACTCTGGGATGACTTTCTTTAGCACGTATTCCAGAGCCTTTGCAGGGTCCAGAAATTCCTTTTCCTCATCTCCAACTGAGATCCGCATCCGAGCAGGAAACAGAAGTCCGTAGCGAACTCCCTGACGTCCTCGTAGCATCTTCCTCACGTCCGTGAATGCAGCTCTGGCTTTAGCTAAGTTTTTGGTATAGTCGGGGAAGATGGATATCCGTTTTCCATTGTAGTTGAGTGGGGCTCTGTCTCGGGCTCTTCTAAGCACCTCCGCTGCTTCTCTGTCATTGTGCAGCTTGGCGATAATGACCCGTGGTTTATCCCCGGCTTCCAATTCATAAGGCTGCGGTGTGATCGGTCAATTTTGATGTCTCGGTCAAGATGTAGTGCTTCTTTGAGAAGTTTGGAAATAGCTTCTCAGACTCTGGGATGACTTTCTTTAGCACGTATTCCAGAGCCTTTGCAGGGTCCAGAAATTCCTTTTCCTCATCTCCAACTGAGATCCGCATCCGAGCAGGAAACAGAAGTCCGTAGCGAACTCCCTGACGTCCTCGTAGCATCTTCCTCACGTCCGTGAATGCAGCTCTGGCTTTAGCTAAGTTTTTGGTATAGTCGGGGAAGATGGATATCCGTTTTCCATTGTAGTTGAGTGGGGCTCTGTCTCGGGCTCTTCTAAGCACCTCCGCTGCTTCTCTGTCATTGTGCAGCTTGGCGATAATGACCCGTGGTTTATCCCCGGCTTCCAATTCATAAGGCTGCGGTGTGATCGGTCAATTTTGATGTCTCGGTCAAGATGTAGTGCTTCTTTGAGAAGTTTGGAAATAGCTTCCGGAGTGCTCGAGTCTGGCTGCTCATCTACGCCTACTATACGAATATTCCCCCTCCTCATCCTACCTTCCATGTATTCACTCTTTTCTTGAAGCTCTTTGACATGGCTTTTCAGGTTAGTTACAGTTCACTTTTGAAGAGGCCAAATTCCTTTGCAAGGGCGTTCTTCACTTCTTCCCGTGACATATTAGCGAAGTCTCCCCTCAGGGACGACAGGACGTCTGCCTTGATCTTTTCAGTGGTCATATCTGTAGCTTCGGTCCGGACAGGTGGCGCTCCGTTACGGTTGGCTGGAGTACCCTACGTCGGGATTGTTCAGGCCTTCTCATATATTTGTATTTCCAGAGATTTGCCGCCATCAAACTCGGAATTTCTGACTTAGTTAAGTTTATAATATCTTCAACCTTCTTTTAGTGCGGTTTAATCTGGTTTTGATGTGAATAGCGCCGTTTAAGTATAAAACTCTGCAGGAGCTCTGAAAAAGACGTCTCACTCCATACCCTGCTCACTAGCGCCCCTCAATATTCAGCTTTTTAAACTCTTTTTTTTAACATGTAACTCAATGGGAGGAACCTTGAAATCCTCTTTTACCTACACCGTGCGCCAAATTCTACTCCTTCCACATACTTTCAGCTAGAGACTTCATTCCAACTTTAAAATGATCACAAGACATTCAGTTATAGAACTTATTCTTCAGATTTTTGATATCTTTTACACCTTTTGAGATATTTAACGTAATTTGGAGTTTGGTAAAGAGGCCACCTTTAGATTTTAACATTAGTGTGTATTGCGCCGCTCGTTAAGTCTAGAGTGCTTTGATCTCAAAACAGAGTGGAGGAGAGCTTGAAATTCGCAAAAAAATAAAAACAAATGCCTCTTGAGGGCATGAAGTGACAACAACTTTCAACATGTCTCCATTAAGACCCCATTTACACGGGAACGTTTGCGTTTACGCACCGTATGCGTTTTCAAAAAAGTCTTCCGTTCACACGCATTTGATTCATTTAACGTGTCTGTCACACGAGACCGCTGGAAACGCTGTAGTACATGTAATGCGGCTTTCACACCAGCGCTTTTCAGTTTCTAGCTCCGAGCGGGAGCTTTTCTGGTTCAGCTCCGGTTTCCCTTTTCAGCTCCCGCTCTGTTCACACCGCCCAATGGCGCCCCAGAGCTGCCCCTGCTGCGTCATGACGTCACCGTTTACATCGCTGATTTGCTCCCCAACGGCAGCCATTACGGTGCTCACAACAACAACAACAACTGCGTCGGGTCGATGATAGTGTTTCTTTTAATCACACGAAGCCAGAATAAATTGAATAACGACTTCTCCAACCTGATGCTTTGCTCCTGAGTGCCGTGGTTCATTGTTTATTCATGTGTTTCTGCAGCATGTACCGACCGCTGCAGTGCTGCTCTTCCACAGAGTTTATTCTCCCGTTAGCTCCCGTTAGCTCACACTGCAGCGGCCGCTCTAAAGTATTCACTGTCCGACTCACACAAGCAGCTGATGCATATCCCCAGTTCCCCTTAGCCTAAGTGAATGTGTGTTTGGTATCACAACGCTGTTATGAAAGTTTCTCTGGTATAACACGGGTGATGTTAGCATAGCAACTGAAGCTAAACTGACTACTTGCATCCGATAGCTGCAATAATACAAAACAACACGTCTGCCTCTCTCCACAATGATCGATAACAGTGAACGGTCAAAGTAAGGTGCAAATAAACAGAATCACACGAAGCCTGGTTAGTGCTGCCTGACTTTATAAAGTGTGTTTATAGGCACTACTGCTTGTAGGCAGGCATGACAGTCGACCCATGTTCGGGGGAGGTGGGTTTAGTTTCCTGCACGCCTCGACGTAAGAGAGACGTAAGCGACGTCACCTCTTAGCTCCAAAGCTCTTGCCTCTGGACCGACAATTTGGAGCTGGAAATGAAGCGGATTCCGGAGCTAAGAGCCGGCGCAGCTCCGGTGTGAACAGGAAAACCCGGTGCTTTTCAGGTTCTAGCTCCGAGCCGGAGCTGAAAAGGCGCTGGTGTGAAAGGGGCATAAGTGGTGCTGCTGCTGCCGCCACAAAATACACCAAAAGCAGCGAAGAAGACCCCGGTGCATGGTTGCCATGGTTGCCCTTCTGTTTATTCTCCGCGTGGATGGCGTGTGCTCCTGCTGTAAATCTCTCCGGAAGTCCACCAGCAGATAAAAAATGTTTCGCCGGTCAACATGTCCATTAAAGTTGAAATCTTCCGTACAAAATTAGAAAAGTGCCGGTCAGAGATCTTCTTTGTTATTTATTGAGCTTTAAAACAAATTGATAACGACTCTATATAATAATATAAGAATAATAAACGGAGCCTCTCTTTTCCTCCCCCTCTTCTGACAGCCCAGCAGCTGATCTATGAGCAGGAGACGTGGGGAGAGGGAGGCGGGGCTATTTCATCGTTATCAGAAAATGATCGTATAGAGGTGTACAGACGGATCCGTTTGACCCCCCAGAGTGTTTTGTTTGCAAATCTATCCACCTTGGGACCCTTTATTGTTTGCGGGGTCCGTTTCTATCAAGCCCCCAGGAAGAGGAAAACATTTGTTGTGGCCAAACGGCAGTACTACACTTAGTTTGCTGGGCCCGGAAACACTTTTTCCCATTGACTTACATTGTATAGCCCTTATTAAAAACATTCGGTCCTCAAGTTGTAAAATGTACTAATAACGTTATTCTGAGAGTTATTTTCCTCTGCATTATGAACGTTCATGTGATGTGACGTGTTCAGTACTGCATGAGTTTTACCTTTACCCATGGATGCACAATAAGAACGGACCATATCGCCTTACCGCCAGCCCACGGAGCTGTAATAATGGATATATTGCACATGTTTGCTGTAATTCATCATTTGTAAAATATTATACATGGGCAGTATGATGTAAATCTTGTCCCGTAAATGTTGTATTAAATAAAGTGAATATTACCGACATAGATTAACGTCCCTGTAGCTTCTCATTGCACTTGCAATATACCATTAAAGGAGTTGAACGTAGCTGTTTGCTATTACTATATAATACCACAGAGGGATAAGCCAGAGCGTACAACCTTTGCATGTGGGCACAACACGTTTTGACCCAGTTTGATTCATTCGCTATACGATATGATATCGCCCGGGGAAGTCGTCATACTTATACATATATAAATAAAGATATATGTGTCAAAGCTCTAATCAAATTAACAGTTGTATTCATTATAATTGTATGTATATACAGTATGTATATAGCCTGTGTTGTATATATACACACAAATGAACAACCTTGTGTTTTTTCAAAAAACAAATAACAAGTTGTATTTCAGTGTTTATTTTAGTGTTGTTTGCTTATATAGATTAAAGGGTAATATAATATTGATTACAATTATTCTATTAAAAAATCCACCAAACATGATCAACAGGAAATCCCTATGAAGGCATGTTATGGTTTGAAAAAAAGTTGAGGATGGGATCCAGACAGTTGAAGAACATTTATTGACACATGTCATATGATCAATGTTAAGTCTTTGGCGATTAGACCCTGATCCTGAAATCGTATATCTAAAGGGGGAAATGCAGCCACATGGACTCATCACTGAGGACCTGACATGGACTCATCACTGAGGACCTGACATGGACTCATCACTGAGGACCTGACATGGACTCTTCACTGAGGACCTGACATGGACTCATCACTGAGGACCTGACATGGACTCATCACTGAGGACCTGACATGGACTCTTCACTGAGGACCTGACATGGACTCATCACTGAGGACCTGACATGTACTCATCTCTGAGGACCTGACATGGACTCTTCACTGAGGACCTGACATGGACTCATCACTGAGGACCTGACATAGACTCTTCACTGAGGACCTGACATGGACTCATCACTGAGGACCTGACATGGACTCTTCACCGAGGACCTGACATGGACTCTTCACCGAGGACCTGACATGGACTCATCACCGAGGACCTGACATGGACTCATCACCGAGGACCTCACATGGACTCCTCACCGAGGACCTGACATGGACTCTTCAACGAGGACCTGACATGGACTCATCACCGAGGACCTGACATGGACTCTTCACCGAGGACCTGACATGGACTCATCACTGAGGACCTGACATGGACTCTTCACTGAGGACCTGACATGGACTCATCACTGAGGACCTGACATGGACTCATCACTGAGGACGTAACATGGACTCATCACTGAGGACCTGACATGGACTCATCACTGAGGACCTGACATGGACTCCTCACTGAGGACCTGACATGGACTCCTCACTGAGGACCTGACATGGACTCTTCACTGAGGACCTGACATGGACTCTTCATCACTGAGGACCTGACATGGACTCCTCACTGAGGACCTGACATGGACTCATCATACAAACACCATCACCAAAAAAGCTCGACAGCGGCTCTTCTTCCTCCGCAGGCTGAGGAGGTTCAACATGGACTCCAGGATACTCTGCAACTTCTACAGGTGCTCCATAGAGAAGATCCTGACCTTCTACAGGTGCTCCATAGAGAGCATCCTGACCTTCTACAGGTGCTCCGTAGAGAGGATCCTGGCCTTCTACAGGTGCTCCATAGAGAGGATCCTGGCCTTCTACAGATGCTCCATAGAGAGGATGCTGGCCTTCTACAGGTGCTCCATAGAGAGCATCCTGACCTTCTACAGGTGCTCCATAGAGAGGATCCTGACCTTCTACAGGTGCTCCGTAGAGAGGATCCTGACCTTCTTCAGGTGCTCCATAGAGAGCATCCTGACCTTCTACAGGTGCTCCATAGAGAGGATCCTGACCTTCTACAGGTGCTCCGTAGAGAGGATCCTGGCCTTCTACAGGTGCTCCATAGAGAGGGTCCTGACCTTCAGGTGCACCATAGAGAGGATCCTGACCTTCTACAGGTGCTCCATAGAGAGGATCCTGACCTTCTTCAGGTGCTCCATAGAGAGGATCCTGACCTTCTACAGGTGCTCCATAGAGAGCATCCTGACCTTCTACAGGTGCTCCATAGAGAGGATCCTGACCTTCTACAGGTGCTCCATAGAAAGGATCCTGACCTTCTACAGGTGCTCCATAGAGAAGATCCTGACCTTCTACAGGTGCTCCATAGAGAGCATCCTGACCTTCTACAGGTGCTCCGTAGAGAGGATCCTGGCCTTCTACAGGTGCTCCATAGAGAGGATCCTGGCCTTCTACAGATGCTCCATAGAGAGGATGCTGGCCTTCTACAGGTGCTCCATAGAGAGCATCCTGACCTTCTACAGGTGCTCCGTAGAGAGGATCCTGACCTTCTTCAGGTGCTCCATAGAGAGGATCCTGACCTTCTACAGGTGCTCCGTAGAGAGGATCCTGACCTTCTTCAGGTGCTCCATAGAGAGCATCCTGACCTTCTACAGGTGCTCCATAGAGAGGATCCTGACCTTCTACAGGTGCTCCGTAGAGAGGATCCTGGCCTTCTACAGGTGCTCCATAGAGAGGGTCCTGACCTTCAGGTGCACCATAGAGAGGATCCTGACCTTCTACAGGTGCTCCATAGAGAGGATCCTGACCTTCTTCAGGTGCTCCATAGAGAGGATCCTGACCTTCTACAGGTGCTCCATAGAGAGCATCCTGACCTTCTACAGGTGCTCCATAGAGAGGATCCTGACTTTCTACAAGTGCTCCATAGAAAGGATCCTGACCTTCTACAGGTGCTCCATAGAGAGCATCCTGACCTTCTACAGGTGCTCCATAGAGAGGATCCTGACCTTCTACAGGTGCTCCATAGAGAGCATCCTGACCTTCTACAGGTGCTCCATAGAGAGGATCCTGACCTTCTACAGGTGCTCCATAGAGAGGATCCTGACCTTCAGGTGCTCCATAGAGAGGATCCTGACCTTCTACAGGTGCTCCATAGAGAGCATCCTGACCTTCTTCAGGTGCTCCATAGAGAGGATCCTGACCTTCAGGTACTCCATAGAGAGGATCCTGACCTTCTACAGGTGCTCCATAGAGAGGATCCTGACCTTCTACAGGTGCTCCATAGAGAGGATCCTGACCTTCTACAGGTGCTCCATAGAGAGGACCCTCACCTTCTACAGGTGCTCCATAGAGAGGACCCTCACCTTCTACAGGTGCTCCATAGAGAGGATCCTGACCTTCTACAGGTGCTCCATAGAGAGCATCCTTCTACAGGTGCTCCATAGAGAGGATCCTGACCTTCTACAGGTGCTCCATAGAGAGCATCCTTCTACAGGTGCTCCATAGAGAGCATCCTGACCTTCTACAGATGCTCCATAGAGAGGATCCTGACCTTCTACAGGTGCTCCATAGAGAGGATCCTGACCTTCTACATGTGCTCCATAGAGAGGATCCTGACCTTCTACAGGTGCTCCATAGAAAGCATCCTGACCTTCTACAGGTGCTCCATAGAGAGGATCCTGACCTTCTACAGGTGCTCCATAGAGAGGATCCTGACCTTCTACAGGTGCTCCAAAGAGAGCATCCTGACCTTCTACAGGTGCTCCATAGAGAGCATCCTGACCTTCTACAGGTGCTCCATAGAGAGGATCCTGACCTTCTACAGGTGCTCCATAGAGAGGATCCTGACCTTCTACAGGTGCTCCATAGAGAGCATCCTGACTTTCTACAGGTGCTCCATAGAGAGGATCCTGACCTTCTACAATTGCTCCATAGAGAGGATCCTGAACTTCAACAGGTGCTCCATAGAGAGGATCCTGACCTTCAGGTGCTCCGTAGAGAGGATCCTGACCTTCTACAGGTGCACCCTAGAGAGGATCCTGACCTTCTACAGGTCCTCCATAGAGAGCATCCTGACCTTCTACAGGTGCTCCATAGAGAGCATCCTGACCTTCTACAGGTCCTCCATAGAGAGGATCCTGACCTTCTACAGGTGCACCCTAGAGAGGATCCTGACCTTCTTCAGGTGCTCCATAGAGAGGATCCTGACCTTCTTCAGGTGCTCCATAGAGAGGACCCTGACCTCCTACAGGTGCTCCATAGAGAGGATCCTGACCTTCTACAGGTGCTCCATAGAGAGGATCCTGACCTTCTACAGGTGCTCCATAGAGAGCATCCTGACCTTCTACAGGTGCTCCATAGAGAGGATCCTGACCTTCAGGTGCTCCATAGAGAGGATCCTGACCTTCAGGTGCTCCATAGAGAGGACACTGACCTTCAGGTGCACCATATAGAGGATACTGACCTTCTACAGGTGCTCCATAGAGAGGATCCTGACCTTCTACAGGTGCTCCATAGAGAGGATCCTGACCTTCTACAGGTGCTCCATAGAGAGGACCCTGACCTTCTTCAGGTGCTCCATAGAGAGGATCCTGACCTTCTACAGGTGCTCCATAGAGAGGATCCTGACCTTCAGGTGCTCCATAGAGAGGATCCTCACCTTCTACAGGTGCTCCATAGAGAGGACCCTGACGTTCTTCAGGTGCTCCATAGAGAGGCAAGGCAAGGCAAATGTATTTATATAGCACCTTTCAACACAAAGCAATTCAAGGTGCTTTACAAAAATGAAAGACATTCAGACAAAGGCATTTAAAAACAGTAATTAAAAAGAAAAGATCATAAAAGAAACATAAAAAGAAAAAATACCTTAATAACAAGTACATGAATACATATATACATGAATAAAAAGTTACAGTGCAGTTTAAGATATGAACAGTTCAATTAAAAGCAGCGACAAAAAGAAAAGTCTTCAGCCTGGATTTGAAAGTAGTCAGAGTTGCAGCGGACCTGCAGGTTTCTGGGAGTTTGTTCCAGATTTTTGGAGCATATTAACTGAACGCTGCTTCTCCATGTTTAGTTCTGACTCTGGGGACAGAAAGCTGACCAGTCCCTGAAGACCTGAGAGATCTGGATGGTTCATAGTTTAGCACGAGGTCAGTTATGTATTTTGGGCCTAAACCATTCAGTGCTTTATAAACCAGCAGCAGTATTTAGAAATCTTTTCTTTGACACACAGGAAGCCAGTGTACAGACTTCAGAACTGGAGTGATGTGATCCACTTTCTTAGTGTCAGTGAGGACTCGAGCAGCGGCGTTCTGAATCAGCTGCAGCTTTCTAATAGATGTTTTAGTGAGACCTGTGAAGACACCATTGCAGTAGTCGAGTCTACTGAAGATAAAGGCATGGACAAGTTTTTCCAGATCCTGCTGTGACATTAGTCTTTTAATCCTAGATATGTTCTATAGGTGATAGTAGGCTGATTTAGTAACTGTTTTAATGTGACTGTTGAAACTCAGGTCAGAGGCCATGACTACACCTAGATTTCTGGCTTTATCTGTTGGTTTGAACATTGCACACTGAAGCTCAGCACTCACTTTTAAACGTTCTGCCTTGGCTCCAAAAACCATTACCTCAGTTTTATCTTTGTTTAATTGGAGAAAGTTCTGACACATCCAGTCATTGATTTGTTCAATGCACTTACTCAGTGTTTGAATTGGAGCATAGTCTTCTGGTGAAATTGTTATGTAAATGTGTGTGTCATCCGCATAGCTATGGTAACTTATTTGGTTGTTTTTCATTATCTGAGCCAGTGGTAGCATGTAGAAGACAAAGAGAAGTGGCCCCAAGATGGAGCCTTGAGGTACCCCACTTGTCATATTTGTCAACTCAGATGTGTATTTACCATAGACTGTAAATATAAATGGACGTAGGGTCCGTGACGTCACCCATAGGATTCTGCAGAGTTGCCGTGAAGCCCTTAGTAGGCGGAGTCGGCCACTAACGGCTCAACAGTTACGTCAGAGTTCAAATCCCGCCTTCTCCAGCCCTGCTCCAAATAAGGGCAAAGAGGCGGAGCCGAGGCGGGACCTGCTGCCACCGAGCTGGAAGTTCCAGAGCTAGCTGAAGCTACCAAGCTAAGCTAACATGCTCCCCATCTGCACGCTGCCGTCGCATTTTACGTTTATAAGGTAAGCGGCCTCGAAACTATTCAGCAAAACTATAAATTATAATCTAACTTATTGAGTTTTTAGCATAATACTTCAGAATCTTAAAACCCCTTAACGTTTGTATGCAATTGTGCTAAATTCAACACTGGAATCAAGCAAATATTAATGTTTGCATGACATTAGTTATTTATATTTTGATATCACTTAACTATACATTTAATACATTTAAGTCAAGCTAAGGTACATGTGATGGTAGCTAGTTAGTGCTCTTACCTGTGAGGCCTCCTCCAAACAGCATAATAACCAGACTGTATTATTCAAACTAAGTACCAGTTCTAGATCTTTGACTTTAGACAAACAATTCAAAAGACAACATGTATTTAAAGACCAATCTTTATTTGAAGGTGCCTCTTAATCTGAGATATTAGTTATACAGTAATAGTATTGACAATCTAAAAAAACTGAGCAACTCAACAGTCAACTTTATGTTTCTTATTGTCTAAAGCATTTATTATTTTCATTTTCCCCCTCTCATATTCAGTGTGGACGGATTGAGACAGCGTGGTGTCCAGAGAGCAGCAGAGACTTCAGGGAGAAACCTCCGTGTGATGGACGTCCTGTCTGTTGGTTTGGAGAGGACTGAGGGTCTTTCCTCTGCGAGGAGGACCAGGCCTGATGGAGGAGCCCATGCTGGGCAAAGCTGATACCAACTGCACAGGCCTAGTCTGTCACGTTATTGGACTAAATGTGTTTACTTATAAATTTAATAGGTTTACACCTTCTGTCCATATGTGCTTTTTATTTAAAACATTTGATTAACTTTTGGTTCACATTTCAATAAATTGTATTTGTATTTGCACTCCTTTTGTCCATTATTCTTACTGAAAATGTTAGAATACACATTCCCATCTGACTGAAGATTGGCCCCATTTATTTGTGACGTTGCAAACTCTGCAGTGCACAGGTGATGTGAAGCTCATAAAGTGAGGCAAATAGAATTAATCAGCGGATGGAGTGTAGATGTGGAAATAGCTGCATTCGATCAGCTGACTGTTTTTACAATAAAAGTAGTTTCTTAGTGAATGTCCTGTACTGGTCTTAAAATCTCATAACATCAGCTTTTAATGTTCGTCTTGGATGTTCTTCTTCACCCTCAGAGAAGGAGAACATGTCGTGTCTTTCAGGCATGTCCTTTCCTAACAAAAATTACAGGAAACATAAAACATTATTGCAGAACAAGTGTGTTATTTATGAAAGCGGTGTGTTTGTGTGTTTAGGGGCTGTAGATATAATTATTTTGTAATTGTAATGTTTTTATTTTATTTTAACAGTGAGCTACAAAGACAATCAGATTATGAATGAACAGTATGAAGTTCATCAACATTGAAATATATGTTATTATCAAAATAATATTTAACTGTTCAAAACGTAGTGCAACTGTAGAAGCTTACTCTGTTGTCTCACTGAAAGAATCACTTTTACCACGTTTTACAGATAATATTGAGAGATAAATAGTAGCAGTTCTCACTATGTGTTAAATATCTTTGCCTTCAATACATTAAATTAGAGAGTCATATTGTCATATTGCTAAATATCTAAATGTAACTTTTTGCATTGAATAAACCCTCAACTTAACTGATGTGTAGGTGATCTGGTATTTAGTATTGTTTAATGGAATGTATATCAGTGTATTAAAGTCAATACTTCATTTATTTAAACCAATATCTTTCTTGATTATTTGGATTGTATAAAAAAAGAGTCTTTGTACCTGAGCTGAATTCACTGCTGTGAGGAGTCCAGTTCTGTCTCTCACTCTCTGGTCCAGCCTGTCTGCATCACCTGGACACCTTAAACAAACAGATATATATATGTAAAGTACCATGTGTACAAACAATATAACTGATTCTCTGCTGTTGAACATGTTGGATTGTGTATTGTCCGAGTCAGGGTCCTTTTTATTTTACTGTAACTTTGGAAGTTGTGTTACCAATGCTTACTGTTTATTTGATACCCATTTGGTAATGCAATTAATAAAAACAACAAGGTTTGGGTTCGTTCTTCAGATGACTGACGTTAACGTGTAAGCTCGATAATGAACTCCAGCTCAACCAACCATATTGTAATATCTAAGTAATCATCTTGAAATATGACATTAATAATTGTAATATGCACACATCTTATTGTGAGGCTGATTTCACATACACTACTTCAACATTAGCTTGTCTACATACTTGAGCATAGCCAATTTAAATTAACCTTAGATGCATACAGTTCCTCCTACATAATAAAATATCTCTAAGTTACAAGGATGTAACCTTATTTTATCAACCTCAAACAGAAGCAGTATTATCCCACTTAACACTTGTCTATTTCGTTTTAACCTTTATATATACAGTCTATGATTTTAAGTTGGAGGCTACGATTAGCATCGTTAGCACCGATGTAGCTACCACTAGCTTACATGCTAACCCAAGCCTTACTATTCATTACGTAGCTGATTAAAATCATTAACACATAAATAAAGCACTCGAATTGTACTTACCGCATTCATGCACCGTCTGTTTTAACCGCAGATCGAGTCACAATAGTCCGATATATAAGCATGAAGAACAAACAATCACGGCCGGCTACAAGTTGTGTTTCCTGGATGAGCTGAGCAGGCAGAGTCCCTGTAGCTTCACGGAGCAGCTAGCAGAGAGACAAGAAGCTAACAGCGAGACGAGAAGCTAACAGAGAGACAAGAAGCTAGCAGAGAGACAAGAAGCTAGCAGAGAGACAAGAAGCTAACAGCGGCAGGCACTTGACAGAGCCGTCACTCAATGTGACCACGCCCTAATTTATGCACACACTTTAAGACCTAATATAAATAAAAGGGTCGTGTTAGAAAACAATTCACTCACAGATCCATAATCATGAAGGTGGAATCTAACTATATCAATAATAAAATGTATGGAGCCAGGGGTAGAAACATATTTTTTTCTGCTGTAAATATTGGGCATTTTAACATGGGGGTCAATGGAAATTGCTCCTTTCTGCAGCCATCGCCTATCGGCCAATATATGAACTGCAGTGTGTGGCACTTCCGTATTGGCTTCCCGGCTCTTCCCCAGAGTTTGCCGCTTGGTATTTACCTATAGAAACAAAGTTGTTTCTGTCCTTTAAGTAGGATTCAAACCAATTTAGAACTGTTTCCGAAAGTCCCAGACAGTTTTCCAGTCGGTCTAGTAATATGTTGTGGTCAACAGTGTCAAACGCAGCACTGAGTCTGGGGTTACGTACTGTAACCCAGCTTCTATGAGTATAGGCACAGCCCTCTAAGGCTATCGCTATTGGGTAATCCCTCTGCACGTGTGCAGCACTGACAGACTTATTCCACGCCCATCTACGACGTGGGCCCCACCGACAGACTCACTTCCGTATAAATAGGAAGTAGTCCCTACAATCCGCTCCCACACAAACAGCTTTTCTTCAGCTATTCGCGGAGCCAGTGGGGCCCGAACCTTAGAGGGCTGCGCCTATACTCATAGAAGCTGGGTTACAATACGTAACCAGGTACTATTTTGTATAAGGCTTCACCCTCTAAGGCTATCGCTATTGGGTTAAGGGCGAAGCAGGATGTAGTCTACGCCCCACTGGTCCGTCCGTTACCAGAAGCACAAAAACCCATCTACTCAATTAATAACCCATGTCCATTTCGCCATGAGTAAATGGAGCATCACATTCCCAGGGAATATAGCATTTAAAAAATGAATATTCTCCATACGGGAAAGAAGGTAGGCTAAATAGGCTAAAAAAGTAGAGACCAAAGTCCCACTTGTTAAAACGATCAAAGAGGCGGAAAAGGGCAGCTCTCTAAGTGCCGACAGGCAGGAGAGAGGGCACGCAGTTGAGTCCCCGACATTACTCACTCTGACAGGACACTCAGTACTGAGTGTGTCAGAGAGGAATGGGAGACATCCCTCAAAATAAACATGAATAAAAGAACAGGGGGAAGACCAAGATGCAGCAGTGCAAATATCTTCCACTGTCATTCCTCCGTGCAACACCGTGGAGGAGGAAATTCCTCTGGTGCCGTGCGCTTTGATGTTCTCCGGGGGATCCAACCCAGAGGAGAAATACGCCTGTGACACCACCTCACCCAGCCCATGTGACAGGTGCTGTGCAGATAGAGGCTGCCCTACTGAGTGCTCTCTGTAATGCACAAACAGACACTGGGAACTGCGTAAAGCAGCCGTGCGTGCAATATAGCATGACAGCGCGCGCACGGGACAGAGGAGATGAGATGTGGCTTCCTCCTCTGATGTGTGAGCAGGAGGAAAGAAGCCATCCAAATGGTATATGGTAAATGAACTGTACTTATATAGCGCTTTATCCAGTCTTTACGACCCTTCAAAGCGCTTTACATACTACATGTCGTTCACCCATTCACACCCTAGTATACAGAGCAGTACCACTTGCTCTAGGACCTAACATTCACACACATTCACACACCGTTGGCCATGCCATCGGGAGCAACTCAGGGTTAAGTATCTTGCCCAAGGATACATCGACATGTTGACTGCACGGGCTGGGATCGAAACCACAACCTTCTGGTTGAAAGACGACCGCACTCCCTCGCAGCCACAGTCGCCTATACAGACAGCAGTGCTACCTTCTGCCTGGAAGGCAGCCTTAGTGCAACCTTTGTTTAAAGGGGGAAACCATGCTGACCCCAACTGCTATCGTCCAATATCCATTATACCCTGTATAGCGAAAGTGTTCGAAAAGTTAGTTTGCAAACAGCTAACATGGTTTCTGAAGACTTACAACAAACTATCTGACATGCAGTCTGGGTTTCGTGCAGGACATGGGTGTGAGACGGCGACTCTCAAAGTCCTAAATGATATCATCAATGCCCTTGACTCCAGACAATACTGTGCTGCCATTTTCATCGATCTTGCCACAGCCTTCGACACCGTAGATCACCAACTGCTTCTGGGAAAGCTTAGATGCATTGGTGTCATTAACCAATCGATAGCCTGGTTTGAAAACTACCTGTCCATGCGCACCCAGTGTGTAAAATCTGAAAATCTGATGACACAGCCCCTATCCATCTATAAGGGAGTACCACAAGGCTCTATTCTAGCACCCATCCTATTCTCAATATATATAAATGACATGGAGAAATCAGTGGGCAACTCCTCTATCCACCTATATGCTGATGACACGATTCTGTACACTGCTGGCCCTTCCCCCGATACTGTCCTGAAAACTCTTCAGGATAGTTTTCGGAGAATCCAGTCCCATCTCTCGGCCCTCGGCCTGGTCCTGAACACCACTAAAACCAAGATCATGTGGTTTGGCCGCAGTGGTGCCTCCCAAACTGGCACTATTGTGACCGCCGATGGCCGGGACCTCGAAATAGTTCAATCTTATAAATACCTTGGATTTTGGATTGACAATAATCTGTCATTCTCAGAACATCTCTCCACAATTCAGACCAAGGTTAAAGCTAGACTCAGCTTTCTATACAGGAATCGCTCCTCATTCACTTCATCTGCTAAACTCTCTCTGGTCCAGATGACTGTCCTTCCTCTGTTCGACTACGGTGATACCATCTACCGCTCGGCGTGTAAAGGAGCTCTCGATCATTTAGACGTTCTGTATCACTCCGCCATCCGCTAACCCTAACCCTACAGGACACACCACTGTGACCTGTACTCTCTGGCTAACTGGCCCTCTCTTGAGACCAGACGCAACATCCACTGGCTGATGTTTGTTTACAAAACACTCCTAGGCCTCA
Source organism: Champsocephalus esox (assembly GCA_036324585.1). Taxonomy (NCBI): domain Eukaryota; kingdom Metazoa; phylum Chordata; class Actinopteri; order Perciformes; family Channichthyidae; genus Champsocephalus; species Champsocephalus esox. The sequence continues at coordinate 111,291 of CM070492.1, read as the reverse complement.
CCCCCTTCTACATGTACCTCACACAATTACTGCAACTCAGCTACAAGCATCCTGCTAAAGATCCCCAAAGCCCATACATCCTTTGGCCGCTCCGCCTTTCAGTTTGCAGCAGCAGATAGCTGGAATGTCATTCAAAAAACGTTGAAAATGAAAACATTTGTCTCCCCCCGCACCTTCAATGTCACTATTATAGACACCCTGGCACACACATGTAGCTGCTTTGCCTGATGCTGATTGTAATGACTGATTGAACCACAGCAATATTGTTTTAGAGTTTTTATATGTTTAACTGCTATGCCTGTCATCTTTGCTCTATGTGTCTCCTGGGTTCTGTAGTGCCCGGAGTCTGTCTTTTTATTTTCCTCCCAAACCCCATCCCCTCAGGAAGCCGTTGCCTCCTGTCAGGTCATCATTGTAAATAAGAATTTGTTCTTAATTGATTTTCCTGGATAAATAAAGGTTCTACTAGTCTTAGTGTCGCCAACTCGTTTATAACATGCATAAAGACAAACAAATGCGTCTATGGTCCGTGTATTTTTGATCTTTCCCATCGAGACGAGATCTCTCTCCCGTCTGTGTGCGAGGGGGCGGGGCAGTTTACACACACGCGGCTGCTACATGCAGCAACACACGGCGGTGTGGTTAAATGTTACCCGTCTTGAGGTGGACGATGCTCGTTGCCAAGAGAGTTCAGCATGTGAGGGCGGTAACACGAGCAATGTGTCTAAACATTTAGCAGAAGTGCTCCACATCCAGACGGAGGAATGCACCGGGTTCCACTGTCTCTCCAGCTGCTCTGTAGCCCCGTCCAGAGGAACGTTTCCACGTCAGGTGTTCTGTATGCTAGCAGCAACACACAGAGTTAACTCAATGATACAAACATGGGTTAATGATGAGAGGAAACTAAGGTATTTAGTTTGTTAAAGTTTCAGCTATTCTGTTCACAGTTCTGTCATCAGATTATTTAATACGATTTGTTAAAACATTGTTTCTTTTGATGTGAAATATTATTTATTTAATTTAAATAAAAAGCAATGTTAATTTTGTAAACAGTTTGTTAAGTTAATTTAATAATATATGTATTTTTGAATCAAGTATTCATCTTTATTGTCTTCATTGTTCCACATGCCTAAAACAACCTCAAGCTAAATCTAAAAGTTGATGGCTAAATAAGAGCGTTTGAGAAATTGTGCAATGCATCAATCAATCAATCAATCAATCAATGTTTATTTATATAGCCCAATATCACAAATGTTACATTTGTCTCAGTGGTCTTCACAGTGTGTACAGAATATCAGTATGACAATACGACACCCTCTGTCCTTAGACCCTCACATCGTACAAGGAAAAACTTCCAAAGAAAACCCAGTTTAAAGGGAAAAATGGGAGAAACCTCAGGGAGAGCAACAGAGGAGGGATCCCTCTCCCAGGACGGACAGACGTGCAATAGATGCCGTGTGGAAATGCATACAGTAATTGTCCGAATAGTCGATTAATCGTTTCATTCATCGATTACCAAATTAGTCGTTTGTTGCAGCCCTATTGTAGTTATCCCATTGGTAGACCTCGGTGAGCTGGTCATTTCAAAAGTAGCTCACCAGCCAAAAAAGTGTGTGCACCCCTGGATTAGACGAACCAATAGCAGATTTGGAAATTAAGCAAGTTATAGCTACTCTGAAAAACAATAAAAGTCCTGGACCAGATGGATTCATTAATGAATTCTACAAAACTTTCGTTGACATATTATCCCCACTTTTATTAAAAGCGTACTACTACGCATTAAAGACAAAGAGTATGGCTCCCTCCTGGAGAGAAGCCACTATAGTAGTAATACATAAAGAGGGTAAAGATCTGACTGAATACCATAGCCCTCTGACGTCAGAAAACAAGGAGCTCCGCCTATATGGGCAACTCTCCACCTATCAAGGGAATGAGAGGTTGCGTGGCATGGTAACAGCACGGTAACATGATGCTCGTGCCTCGCCCCCCTTCTTTGCAGGGGGGCGTGGTCAGCTGCACAGACATGTTTTATATAGGTATGGCCCTACAATATATTATTCAAATATAGCATGACAGGTCCACTTAAAAAAAAATCTTCCTGGGGGAGCATGCCCCGGACTCCCCTTAGAGGATGTTAGGTCCACTCCCCACCTGTAAAAATAGCACTTTACCCCTACTTACACCTATATGCCGTGAGCTGATTATGGAGCCTTCATTGTACCAGTCACGGGTCCACTGTGTGTGTGCCTGTGAGGAGTGTTGCAGTCGAACATTAATGGGAAACCCAACATGTTTGAGCACCCTCTATGAAACGTTAAGCTACCCCACAGCACCCCCTAGAGAACATCTCTGTGGGCTAAGCCCCGGATGTTTCCAGGACCAGGAAACGCCCCTGACACTAGCAAATTCAAAAGATGAGGAAGGCGAAAAATGTCAGCGGCCTTCACCTCGAAAACCATTCCTGTTTTGGGGCTCATCTCATTGTTGCCCCTTTAGTGCACCAGCTGTACATTTCATTAACACCAAAGCAGCTGAGACGGATTAACAACCCTCTCTGCTACTTAACTGACCAGATCAATGCCTCAGAAGTGTAATTGACTCGATGCTACACTCCGATTAAAAGTGTTCCTTTCCTTTTTGGAGCAGTGTAGACAGGTTAAGTTACTTTAAGGATTCAGATTAAAACGGTATCATGTATTATCAGAGGAAGGATAACAACGTATTGATCCCTACAAATCCACAAGGCTCCCAGCAGTATATAAACTAATACAAAATAACTCCTCTTTTACTCACGGCTACATTAATGATAACATTCATGCATCAATAATTATAATACAGTAATATATATAGTTCTGCAGAGTGAGTACCTTTACCTCTGGTATATCTCGATACCAAATAACATTGGTTGATTGCTAGATGACCTTGATACAGGGTTTTGTAAACTGTGGATTTACGACAGTAATTACTCCATGCTCTGCCTACTTTATAATTCCTACTGTTCCTGAACCTTCTTTACACTCCTATCTGAGAGGCTTTTATGTTTGTGCTAATTTGATTCCATAATTAAACCAATTTGCAATTACTAACAAATCATGTATCATCACATGTGCGAGCAGAACCTGCAAAGTCAAAGAAGGGGTTCAACTAACAAATTAACAATGCCCATCAAATAACTTTAATAAAATCAGTGCTTTCTGCAAAATGCAGTCGGCAGCATGTGTAACCAATACAACATTCTGCTTCAATTCTGTAGAACTATACAAATAATAGCATTTAACCTCTTGTGTAAAAGCTTGTGTATTAGATATACACTCATAAATAATCAAAACTATTTAATAAATACAAATCGACAGTATGGTGAGTTAGTTCACACTTTAAAGCCTTTACCAAAACCAAACCAAAGGTAGGTTACAGCGCTTCCATGACTGAAGTGTGTTCATCTGAGAGAATGATGGGAGATCCTGACCCCAGAGAATAATAAACACCCTGGAAATATCCCAGTCCATCAAATCCCTGTCACAACGTTCCGTGAACTGCATCCTTATGACGGGAACAGGAACACTCGATCCTCCACCCTCCCCTCCCCTTTCAGCACCATCCTGTCTGCATACACAGAGACGGTGCTGAAGGCATCGCTGTCAGGGGGCGTCTCGATCACCCCGTCTATCGTCACGTGGTGTACGCCCGTGTCTTTATCCTGACAGTACCCCCCGTCGTGGCTGTGTCCGGCCATGTAACACACCACGCTGCTGTGGGCCCGGATGACTGCCAGCAGCTCCTCGTAGTTCCAGGCCAGGCAGATGGGGTCTGTGGAGCCGGGGTGCACAGGGACGTGACCTGGACAACAAAACAAGGTTGGATTTCACAGCGGCACTCCACACCAGCAGTTGATGTACACAATATATTTCATAGACTGCTGCAACTCAATTTCCTTTTGATTCCTCTAAATCCCAGCGGCGCCAGGATGTCTGAGATGAGGCGATGCAGCTCTGGAAGCAGAGGCTGCTTCCGTTACCATCCCCTTGAGAATACACGAGGACAGTGGTTCCCAACCTCAAACCTGTCCGTCACCATTCTATACAACCCCCTCAGGTATCTGGGATGATTCGCCTACATTTCTTTAATCCAACTGCTCCTTAGATGACACGGTGTTTCCCAGACATCCATTCATTTGTGGCAAGCTGCCAAAACTAAATATCGCCCGCCACAAATAGATCTCATACACTTTTTTTTGTAAATGATACTTCTGGGAGAATAAAGCCCACTGAACCCTCAACTCGGGTGTGTCTCACGCATTAACAACGCAACACCAATGTTGTCTGCTACACATGTTTGATCTAATCTCTCTACGTACCCCCTGCAATCCCCTCAAGTACCCCTAGGGATCTCCGTACCCCGGTTGGGAACCACTATATTATGAGACATGGTGGGCTAATCAACAAGCGCTTCAGGATGGGGGGTGCCCATTTAAGAACCCCCAATGTGTGAGTATGAGGGTGCTGCTCTGTGTGAACACGCTTAAGCAGTCCCCAGGCTGTGGAGATGAAACCACCTCACAGCTGCAGTCTGTCACCAGCTGCTCCTCTGAGTGCAGGACAGCACTGGAGTGGATTCACCTTACATATTAAATGACTCCACTTATAATATATATATATATATATATATATATATATATTTAATAACTAATGCACTGTAGGGGCGACAGTTTTAACTTACTGAAGATCGTAACTCTGTCTCTTTTGTCATCAGACGCGGTCAGAAGAGCATGCAGCCAGTCCAGCTGCTCCTGACCGAAGCCCCCGTTGAACATGGTGAACCTCCGCTGCAGCCCTTCCAAAACTGAACACATCACGACATCTGAAAATCACTCTTTACTTGAAGAAATACTCAGATATTTTACTTAAGTACAAGACGAAACACTACAATGTAAAAAGTACTGTGCTACAAGTAAAATTCCTGCATTTAAAATGTTAGCGAAGTAAAAGTACTTAATGTCCCATTTTAGAATTATTGATATTACATTAATACATTTTTTTTGTTGTTGCAATAATGTGTTCATCACAGCTGGTAAATGTAGAGCTACTTTTGTAACTTGATATACTATTGCTGGATATTTTACTAATAACTATAGCAGAGTTTATTTCTTAGTTTATTTATATGTGCTAATATTCTGAATCTGTAAAATAGGCCTAACTAGTAACTCATTTTGTCAAATGAATGAGTAAAAAGTACAATATTGCCATCCAAATTGTATTGGAACAGTAGTATAAAGTAGCATCACTTTCACTTCAAACAAATACTCGAGTACAAGTACCCCAGAATCGTGCAAAACTTGAGTAAATGTACACACTACATAACAGCACTGCAGTCTGGGGCGTGGCTTAAGACGGGAATGATCACATTTGAATGATCAGCACTAGGATGATCCACAAATCAGATCACATCTCTGCCCGCTGTGCCGGGGGGGTGTACCTGGGGGGCAGTTCAGGTCGTCGTTGTTGTTGTAGAGTTTTATCAGATCCATAGCCTGGCCGTACTGCTCACTGGACGGCTCCCTGCCCAGCAGGCTCACATCATAGGCGTCCAGCACGACAAACGTGAATCCGGGGGCCGGGCTGAAGCTGTAGGCGTAGACGTCCCCGCTCAGTTCCCGGTCCCTGTGCAGTGCGCTGCTGTTGAGCCGTGAACGCAGCAGCGCGCTCCTGCTGAAGTTATAGAACTCGTGGTTGCCCCACACATGGTGGACCTCCGCGGGCACGGAGAACTCCCTCAGCACGGTGTCAAGGGCCCGCTCAGACGCGCCGTGGCCCTTGTTGAAGCCGTCGATAATGTCTCCCAGCTGGAGGATAAACTCCGGTCTGACAGCGGACTCTGCCCAGCTCCTCTGGGCGTTCTTTAGCAGCTGTAGGCTGCTCCGGTAGAACCGCTTCCGCGTCCGGCTGTAGTTGAACCCGTCCTCTAGGTCCGCGTACTGAATGTCTGCTATCACTCCGAATGTGAACAGCGGAGTGGAAGGACAGCCGTCCATGGTCGATGTGTGAGTGCCGACACAGCATACACTACCTGCGTTAATGAAATGCAGACAGGTTCAATGTCCCGTGTGGTGACACGATAGCAGGAACTTTCCCCCCTTCTTCTCTCGGCTTCTCTAAAACTATGAGGTTTATTGGCGGTTGTCAACCACCACGAATAGGTACATTACCGCCACCTATTGGACTGGAGTGTGGATCATTATAAATGGATCAAAATAAATGAAAAAACACTACGTTCTCTCTATAATTCGTGTTGCCTTTTAGATTTGTTTTGAACAGGCTGAATACTTTGTCTGATGATCTTTCCTAGCAGATTCCCCAACGTAAGGCTGAGTTAGTTGTCAGCTAAACCTGACAACTAACACTCTTCTCTCATCGTCATCCTTGTGGCAGTCTATTACAGGGTTCTTACACCTTTTCCAAGGTCAAATTCAAGCATTTTCAAGGTGCATTTTCAAGCTTTTCAAGCATCTTACAGCTGTTGTAAATTACATATTTATATACACATACTTATACTCAAATTATTATTTCCCTACCTCACATTAAATCAGATGTTCTTTATGCTGTAAACAACCAAATGTGTGTTTCATAATAGCATTCTACATGAGGATGGACAATTAAAGAAAATAACTAAGTTTAATATTTCAAAAGGAGTGACCCATCTGTACGTAGACTGGGCCTCCCGTATGACCTGGCTGAGCAATACATACAGCAATCAGCAAAATAACTTTTCAATACATTCTTGATTAACATTTTTGAGGTCCTTCGGTTGGCAGTAAACATACGGCTCTCCCAGGTTAGGCCAAAGGGTGCATTATATGCACACACATACTGTATACACTCAAATTGGAATTTTCCTTCACATTGAATCAGCAATCAGAAATGATGCAAATCAAATCAACTTGAGTCTTTTAGCTCCTTGAAAAAGCAAACAAAAGACCTGCACAGAACACGGCCCTGCATCACTCCAGGTGAGGCTGCACAGCACACGGCCCTGCATCACTCCAGGTGAGGCTGCACAGCACACGGCCCTGCATCACTCCAGGTGAGGCTGAACAGCACACGGCCCTGCATCACTCCAGGTGAGGCTGCACAGCACACGGCCCTGCATCACTCCAGGTGAGGCTGAACAGCACACGGCCCTGCATCACTCCAGGTGAGGCTGAACAGCAGACGGCCCTGCATCACTCCAGGTGAGGCTGCACAGCACACGGCCCTGCATCACTCCAGGTGAGGCTGAACAGCACACGTCCCTGCATCACTCCAGGTGAGGCTGCACAGCACACGGCCCTGCATCACTCCAGGTGAGGCTGAACAGCACACGGCCCTGCATCACTCCAGGTGAGGCTGCACAGCACACGGCCCTGCATCACTCCAGGTGAGGCTGAACAGCACACGGCCCTGCATCACTCCAGGTGAGGCTGAACAGCACACGGCCCTGCATCACTCCAGGTGAGGCTGAACAGCACACGGCCTTGCATCACTCCAGGTGAGGCTGCACAGCACACGGCCCTGCATCACTCCAGGTGAGGCTGAACAGCACACAGCCCTGCATCACTCCAGGTGAGGCTGAACAGCACACGGCCTATTAGGGAGTGTCCTCAGTTCCTTGAGTTTGTCCGTTAACTGTCTCTCTAAAGTCTCCAGATGTCTTTCCTTTTCCTAAGCAGCTCTTCCAAGGCCATTGGAGCTTAGTTTTCCTTGTGACTCAAGTACTGTACTTAAGAACATTTTTTAAATACTTGTACTTCCATTTTATGCAACTGTGTACTACTTCTACTCCACTACAGTTCAGAGGTTTGTACTTTTCCTCCACTAAATGTATTGAATACCTTTAGTCACTTCACAGATGAAGGATGTGAAATATAATCAAGTGTTGAATCAGACTTTAGTTCCACCTGGAGTGAATCCACCAGCTACCCTGCAGTCTACAAAGTACTTCAGACTAGCTGCACCTCCACCAGCTACCCTGCAGTCTACAAAGTACTTCGGACTAGCTGCACCTCCACCAGCTACCCTGCAGTCTACAAAGTACTTCAGACTAGCTGCACCTTCACCAGCTACCCTGCAGTCTACAAAGTACTTCAGACTAGCTGCACCTCCACCAGCTACCCTGCAGTCTACAAAGTACTTCAGACTAGCTGCTCCTCCACCAGCTACCCTGCAGTGTACCAAGGACTTCAGACTAGCTGCACCTCCACCAGCTACCCTGCAGTCTACAAAGTACTTCAGACTAGCTGCACCTTCACCAGCTACCCTGCAGTCTACAAAGTACTTCAGACTAGCTGCACCTCCACCAGCTACCCTGCAGTCTACAAAGTACTTCAGACTAGCTGCACCTCCACCAGCTACCCTGCAGTCTACAAAGTACTTCAGACTAGCTGCACCTTCTCCAGCTACCCTGCAGTCTACAAAGTACTTCAGACTAGCTGCACCTTCACCAGCTACCCTGCAGTCTACAAAGTACTTCAGACTAGCTGCACCTTCTCCAGCTACCCTGCAGTCTACAAAGTACTTCAGACTAGCTGCACCTTCACCAGCTACCCTGCAGTCTACAAAGTACTTCAGACTAGCTGCACCTCCACCAGCTACCCTGCAGTCTACAAAGTACTTCAGACTAGCTGCTCCTCCACCAGCTACCCTGCAGTCTACAAAGTACTTCAGACTAGCTGCACCTCCACCAGCTACCCTGCAATCTACAAAGTACTTCAGACTAGCTGCACCTCCACCAGCTACCCTGCAGTCTACAAAGTACTTCAGACTAGCTGCACCTCCACCAGCTTTGAGAACACTTTCATGATCAATCATTATAAAACATATCGTATATATTATTCTGAAATGGACCAATCTGCACAACGACTACTTTCACTGTCGATCGAATTATAAAACAGACAAGTCAAATCAAGCAATCTGATTGGCCGATAGTGTTTTTGCGGACCTCTTTGATTACAGATTTGAAAACATCGTTGCTTGCTTTAAAAGTAGCACACTTCATGATGTCAGACCTTGGGAAGTATCTAGATATCCTGCCCTGATGCCAAAGGAACTGCACACTGAATATGTTTTGCTGTTTGATGTCTATGTCTGGACCGCTGCGTAAAAAGGAGGGTTTCTGCCCCGTTACTTCTCCGCTACTTCTCCGAAAAGCAAACTGCAGGCCGTTAATTTTCAGCCCAACGGTATACTGTTTTTCTCAGCCGCGGAGTGATACTGACTTGTTGTGAAAAGTAACTTACAATTCTACCCGTGGTATACGCTCAGTATATCACGGCTAAGAACCAGATTGCTTGATTAGACTATGAAATTCTGCTTGCACCTCGCGTGAAATGGCGGATACCGGAAGTACGGTGTCGCCCTCGGCCCAAAACCCGTATGTGTGTGTGAAAGAATCTCCAGAAAGCACCTAAACGACGACATGCAGAGCTACGTGAAGAGCAGGCAGACCAGCTGGAAAAGTAGCACCATTCAAAAGCTCTGATGCGGGTCTTGGAACAAAGCGGAGACATGATGACCGTTAGTGGCCACAGGTGCGAAAGCTCTCTCCAGAGCTGCTGGAAGCCGAATCTCGGGGACCGGAGAAAGTGGAGCAATATTCTCGCCACGCCGAGCAACAGCCTCACACTATGTTTTGCGCAGAAGGCAACGGAAGGACTATTTTATTTTGAACATCATTATTTACAAATAAAAACTATTTAAATTAGAGTGTGTATTTTTTTTCCTTATTGCCACACGTGGTAACCGTTTTATAAAAGCAATAGCTCACTTCAGCTAGGGGGGTTGTCGACCCTCCGCTTCGCATCGGGCCGAACCACGCCCCTTAGCTGTGATATAATGAGCATACACGGCCTGTCGTGAGCTATTGCTTAAATATAAAAGCCTGTTTCTAAAACTATCAACCATAGTGACGTGGTCAAACACTCCGTTTATCATTTATAGCAGCATACTAAGAAGCTTACAGCAGTAAGCGCTTCCTCCTCTGAACACCACAGGATGGTGACCGTAACCATCCTGTGGTGTTCTGACATAGGTACGCTCCTCTGAAATCATTGTCGCCTGCATAAGCAATTATCCCTCATCGAGGTCGCTAATCAGCGTGCTAACGTTACTAGCTTAAACAAACGTAACATGCAACGTTAGCCCAATCCAAAATGCTCTACTACGGCGTACCTGTCATGTGGCTCGTCAGCGCAGACTCTCGCATCGTTATGTTTGCAAACTTTGCAGGAGGCTACTCGTGGGCTTGACCCTCGTCTTAGTCATGGCTAGCCAACGCTCGTTGAAACGACAACTTCCCGGCATACTGTCATCACTCTCATCAGAATGCCCAGGTTACACTTAAACAAACACCTGCAGGTCGCGCGCATAGCGCGGGAAGGCCGGAGCCGAGATGTTTTATGTAGAAGCGAAGCAATTAATCATGCTCCAACTTCTTTCTTTTAATCTAAAAAGCGACAGCAATTTATTGTAAAAGTAAAGCATTTACAATTTCAAGCGCTTTGTCCCAAATACAAACACCATTTCCAAAATCCAAGCACTTTTCAAACCTTGAAAACACCACGTTACATTTCAAGCATTTTCAAGGATTTCCAGCACCCGTACGAACCCTGCTATTAAGACATGTTTGACCGTTTCCGGTTTATTGCAGTCTTTCCACCGTCCAGTGGGATACACGATGTGGGCCGGTCGGATAAATCACTAGCACCCCCCGACAATTTACTAGTTTTTACCGAAGTGGGCCGGTCGAGAGTACCGGGCTGATGTTTAGTCCGAGTCCGCCCCTGGTGCCTGCCAACTATGTGGAGTGTTTGATTTAGTCCTGTATGTCCTATCCTTAAACCTTCTCTTTCCCTGGACTCCTGCTCCATCTTGCATCTACCCCTATGTGTGTCCGTTCTACATTTCAAACCCCACTTACTCTAATATCTGTTAAAAATATCCACATTACAAAATGGTTTCATCATCACAGGTCAGCTTCTTTGGTATTCCATTCTGGACCTACATCTCTCTGGCAGCCCCTTGGCCACTGCTTCTGCATCTGCGTTACCCGTTATAACTCAATCAATATTAGAGACATGTCAACATCCATCAAACAGTATCAGACATGGAGCAGGTTCATTCTAGAACTGTCAATCAATGGTCAGATTGAACATCCGAGTTGGGGCGGCAGGTTTCTCTCAGTCCCTAAATGAAAAATGTAGATTGTGAATTTGACAGCCATGTTGATATAATACATGATACACACACTCCTCCTTTAGATACATGAACTCATGTGTAACACAATCCTGTATGGGAAGAAAACCTTCAGGTCATAATGGAGTATAAGAAAATACCAAACATTTTTCCCAAACGTACATCCATCATTTCCACAGTAAACACTCCAGTGAAATGAAGTGTTTCTCTCCATCTTTCAGTCCTAAAAGAAACAGAATCTTCATGTTTTAGTTTGAGCTTCACATTCTGCAAACTGCCACCTCCTGTGGGAGTGAAATATCATCAAGCAGATTAGAAACGGGTCACAAGTGCGGTTTTCCAACTCTGTGGAATTGTAGGAAACCTCTCATTTCCCACAGAGCCCCAGAATAATGTGTTAGTCCAAAAACATGCTTGATTAGTCATTATTTAAATCATGCAGTTGGACTGATCAGGTGCAGACATACACTCACGCTGTCAGGCTGTAAAGTCAAGTTTGGTCAGGTTCACCCCAGAGTCAGTCATTGTCAGTGCCTTCTCAAGTTACACTGTCGGTCAGGGTCAAAGGTCAGTTGGTCTCAGTCTTTTTGGCCATGTGTCGTGCTCTGCAGAGACTTTGACATGTCAGCACAGGCCAGTATCCTTTGTCTACACAAATCTGTCATATATGGAGCTCCATCATTTATTAATTCACGATTACAACTATACTTTCCAGATATCTCTAACTTTTCATTGGGACAGCTGTTTCCCACATTCCCTGAAATGTGTTAGCCACAAATGTAACTTCCTTATAGTACTACTACTGCAGTTTATTAACACCTAATCTATTTTAAAATGTCTAATAGATCTATTTCAGAAACTTGTGCATATAATTATTTTCCTGAGTCAAAACATTATTAGAATTTTTGTAGCTCTGCTATGCATTTCATAACTCTTTATATTCATTTATCTTCAATTCTGGTCCACTTAAAGAACAATGTTAACCTCCCTAACAGTGCGTGGAACCCTGGGTGTTCGAACATGTAACAATCACTCCTTCCTTTATCAAGGATTTAAAAACAGAAGTCATTTCATCAATGGTTTGTAGTTGAATTTAGGAATGATCACTCATGGTAGGTATGTGTTTACTCTTTAACATCTCTAAATGTCAGGTCATCACTGATGAAATGGATGTCCATTAGGAGGTGGTGACGCTTTGTCTTTTAAACTCATAATCTGGTGCCGCGTGCTCCCTGTGAAGCTTCAAGTAAGATTTTAAAAACCCCTGCAGGGCAGGTTGAGTGACCCCATTGGTTGTCAATAATATGCACCTTTACAATGGGTGACACATCTTTTCCAATTATATTGCTTTTTCAAAATTAAATGTGCTGTTTTTGTATTTTAAACTCTACATTTTGGACGACAAACAACAATTATTTCCCCATAAAAAGTTCTCCTATATATGCTACAATAGTGAAACCAATACCTCATATTATTTTTGTTTAGAACTTGTCTGATTTTATACAGTGGTCACTAAAACTCTCCCTTTATACTGTAGATTAATACTGTAACAAATTAAATCTCTACCAAATGCACACATGGATAAAAACTCTATAGGAATCATTTGTCCACATGATGAAAAGATTGAACAATCTGTTCGACTCTGTACTCTTGACTCCGAAACACCCACTGCTTACAGTGTAGTGAATATTTCCATCATGTCTCCCCCTTTATCCCACGGTACCTTCAGTGTGTTTAGGATTATTTTCTCATTTTACTTTAATAGTTTCTTCTTTACTGCTATTTTTTATTTACCAATTGATTAATTCATGGGTAATAGAACTTTGTATCTTCACTTATTTATCAAGTCAATTCAATTTATTTCTAAATGTGGTTCTTTTTATGTGCCTTTGTGAATAAGTGTGTTTGTGCAAACTCACTCATTCCGGTTCCCTTCCCGTCTCCTCTGGTTCATCTCGAGCCGTGACCCCGGCCTCCGCACATTCTGCTCGACCAACTCCTCTGACTCTGACTCCTCCCCCTTTATCCATCAGCTCTTGAATCCATCCGCTGTAACTCTTTGAGGCAGCCATCTGCCCAGTTATATCTGCAGCCCCCATCATGCCACTGTTCTTGCTTTGTATTTCATCTCCTCCTTTACAGTCTCTTTGCTGCTTTATGGAGCTTTGGTTCTGGCTGCCACAGGTGGAGATTGTTCTGGATGCAGTCTTGTTGTTGTCGGTTCAGCTCTGGTTCTCTGTCTGTTCGAAGGAGAAGGAGCAGTCTCCTGGCTTGGGTTAGGTCTTTGTTTGCTCAGGCGGGTCGGGGTCTTAGCCGTCTGACAGGCAGAGGGAGAGTCCAGGTCTCAGGACGCATTACTTATAGAAATTCTAGCACACTGAGGTTAAATAAATCCCACCCTTTCCACTCTGTCTTTTTCTAATCATACTGTCTGTCTTGGATGTTAAATGCCATCTTAACAACACAATGAATGTCTCCTATATTACAGAACTCCTTTTAAAAAAAATAATTTCAACCATTTGTAACATATTTACTCAAAATAGCTCTTTCTGTAAACCATTTTCTCCTCTAAAATGAAATACTCACATATTTCAAGCTCCATATATTTCACACACTACAAGAAGAAAATCTCCATACATTCTCTAATTGTTTTAAATCTCACTGTTTCTTAGAACAACAGTAACAACCAGCAGAGAGCATACTAACAGATCACAACAATGCACATTGACTCAAGAGTAGGCCTATGTTTTCTTTCTATTATAATTATTAATATTATCACTTTTAGTGAACACTTATTCGTATTATCTAAATGCCCTGTCCATAATCCAGACATGCAAATTGCTTGAGTGTAAACATGTGTTTACACTCAAAAGATTCTTTAAATTATTATGGATTCATTACTAATCCCTTTTGTACTTCTGATCAAAAGTATTTATGTGTAATGCTTTAAATATACAAATATGTGCTAAATGTAATAGTTCTAAAATTGAATACTAGTGTATAAAATAATATACAATATGTCCACCAGATGAAGCCAAACCTTAATGTATCCTTAATCTCTCTTTTTTACGCACCACACCCAATTGTATACGTTCTTTGTCCTTTTCACTTCTCCATTTTACAAAACCTCTCCTTATTTCACACTTTATCTATTTGTTCTGTTCTTTGAATCAAACAGCGTCAAAAGTCTTGGTCTTTTTTGCAATCAAATGCTATATTGTCTGCCCTAAGTTGTCCCTGCCACCATTTTTAGCATATTATAGTAAATTCAAAGGAAAGAATGAGACAATCAAGGAGTCATCTGTGACGTAACGTAATCACCCTTTTAAACCTATGCCATCTCTGACGGGCTGTCTCAGAAAGTCTTCATTTACTGTAAATATCTTACTTTCAATCCCATCACTCGCCCTAAACTTCCTTTCTCGGTACGGTCCTAGACTCGCTACATTTAACACTTAGGTAGGGTCTCTGACTTTCTACGCGTAACACATCTGTACGTCCCAGGCCCGGCTGGACTACTTTGGACGTGCCAGGCTTCCTCCACCGGCACTCCACATCTGTGGAGCGATCTGCCACATGGCACATATCGCCCATGCTGCAGCGTGGCTGCATGTGTGCATCCCCCGTGCTCAATCACAGGCAGCACTCTGCATCGCGCCATCGTCTCCCATGCAGATCTGTACACATAAAGTGAGCACCATGTGTAAGCATGCTATAATAGACTGAATGAGCAACAACACAAGGATGGTCCGGGTCTGGGGTGGGAGGGGTTTTTTTTTACATTTATTTATTTTTTGACTGGCAATGTTATCTTTTAAATGGACAAACATCATATGTGTAATTCATGGCACAATTCAAACGGGATCGAAATATAATCTTTCTCTCTCCATTGACTTCAATACATATTTTTTCAAAACAACCTGGCAACTCCAGGTTTCCTGGCAGCTGTCAATCAAAGTCCAGTGGCTCCGCCCTAAAGTCTCAGAAACTTTTCACGCACGCGCAGACAGACTCCGCGAGCGAGTGAGGCTGACACTCCCGTGAGCGAGCAAGAGGGCTGTCTCTGTCGCGAGCGCATAGCCGATCGCGGGGGTTTAATCTGCGCCCGAGGGTCTTCTTATGCGCGTGTAAAAGCACATTTCCCGCTCGCGAGTAGCTTGTTTTGCGCGCTAGAATATTGACCCAAATCTGACTCCATACGTGTAAGCGGAACCCGGAAGTGGCCTTCGTGCCAAAGAGCAAGAGGGAGCAAGAGCGACTGACCCCTTTATAAAGGTTGCCCCATGTGGTGACAGGGCATGTGTACCAACCTTTGTTTCATATCTCGACTCTGCACCTACCTGGCCTCTCCGTGCTACACCACCCTCAAACGCAGCACTGTGATCTCCCCCAAGTTACAACATGTCACCTTGGCATCCTTTTCACATTTCCCATACTCGTGTTGGCCTCCAGATCTGCAAACCTGTCCTTCACACATTCTCTGACATGTAGCACGATGATAGGGTTGGGAATGTACTCCCTACCCCTGACGTGTACGTAGAGTTTTCTTTAGTGTGCTATGCTTCCCTTTGCTCTTGTGATCTCTAGCGCTTTGCCTCCCCTAATCGCGTTCAACATCTCCCATAGTCATAAGTAATGACTCCTGAAAGACTCAATGAGTATGTTGTTCCTGTTGGTGGCTGCATCATTGTATCAACACTCGCTTGTTGTTCACAAACTTAGCATACTTTATTTCACCAATCTCTTCCTTAATTGCGTTTGTAAGTTTAATCGGGGGATATTGAAAACCATTTGGATATGATCCTAACTTTCCACTCATGTTCTTGTGATTGATTAGGCTATCTTCCTGTCTTTCCAAAAAAAAATAGTTTTTGCAAGCCTTGCCATTTCCACTGCCATCTGACCAAGTAGCCACGTCCTTCCCAGCCAGCGCACTGCCTCCCTGCTGCTTCCAGCTGAGCTGGTTGTCATGGTGATGCAATCAGAGTACCGTGCTGCACCATTCCATCCCACTGTGTCCCTCCCGCCTGCAGGCTGAGCTGCTGCAGTCCCGCCCAGCGGTACAGACACCAAAGTACAGCAGAAGCTATGGCTTCTGGAGGTATCATTTCAGAATAAAAGAGTTGGAAAGATATTACGTTGAAAACAAGGGGAAGTAGTGGAGCCCATTTATTCAAACTTGTTGTTGTTGTTGTTGTTCTATGAATTCCTGCAAGGATAACATGTGTTTAGCCTGTTCAGAGGCTTCAGCCGTCACACTGTCTTCTTCTTCAAGGACATCATATGTTATGTAATTCCTACCACCACTGTACCATCCTTGAAAAACATAATTTCTTGAGTTTTGACCATTTTAATTCTTTTAAAAGTATGTGTTTTATTTATAAATGTTTACATGGACTGCCCCCCCCGCTCAGGGGAATTCATCCGCAAAGAACCCACTGGACGCTCAGGGGAATTCATCCACAGAGAACCCACTGGACGCTCAGGGGAATTCATCCACAGAGAACCCACTGGACGCTCAGGGGAATTCATCCACAAAGAACCCACTGGACGCTCAGGGGAATTCATCCACAGAGAACCCACTGGACGCTCAGGGGAATTCATCCACAGAGAACCCACTGGACGCTCAGGGGAATTCATCCACAGAGAACCCACTGGACGCTCAGGGGAATTCATCCACAGAGAACCCACTGGACGCTCAGGGGAATTCATCCACAAAGAACCCACTGGACGCTCAGGGGAATTCATCCACAAAGAACCCACTGGACGCTCAGGGGAATTCATCCACAAAGAACCCACTGGACGCTCAGGGGAATTCATCCACAAAGAACCCACTGGACGCTCAGGGGAATTCATCCACAAAGAACCCACTGGACGCTCAGGGGAATTCATCCACAGAGAACCCACTGGACGCTCAGGGGAATTCATCCACAAAGAACCCACTGGACGCTCAGGGGAATTCATCCACAGAGAACCCACTGGACGCTCAGGGGAATTCATCCACAAAGAACCCACTGGACGCTCAGGGGAATTCATCCGCAAAGAACCCACTGGACGCTCAGGGGAATTCATCCACAAAGAACCCACTGGACGCTCAGGGGAATTCATCCACAAAGAACCCACTGGACGCTCAGGGGAATTCATCCACAAAGAACCCACTGGACGCTCAGGGGAATTCATCCACAAAGAACCCACTGGACGCTCAGGGGAATTCATCCACAGAGAACCCACTGGACGCTCAGGGGAATTCATCCACAAAGAACCCACTGGACGCTCAGGGGAATTCATCCACAAAGAACCCACTGGACGGCATCCAGGGAGAACTGGATCAGGGGAATCCACAAAGAACCCACTGGACGCTCAGGGGAATTCATCCACAAAGAACCCACTGGACGCTCAGGAGAACTCATCCACAAAGAACCCACTGGACGCTCAGGGGAATTCATCCACAAAGAACCCACTGGACGCTCAGGGGAACTCATCCACAGAGAACCCACTGGACGCTGCACCAGGTCAGAAACCAGAGGAGACTGTGAGGTCCACCGCAGACGGACCATTCTGAAGGCAGCTCGTGGTGGAATGGCCTCCCAACTGAGACACGGGTTGTCCCACTCTCAATAGTTTCAAAGGTAGAGCAAACAGATATTGTTCTACACTGTATTACAGTAAACAGGTATTATCTTGAACTGTACTGAAGTGAACATGTACTTCGTGGGACTGTTTTAAAGTAATCCTATATATATAAACCTTCTTACATACACTTTCCCAGACACCCTGACACACACACACACACACACACACCCTATCACCAAACACACACACACGCACGTACACACACACACACACACACACACACACACCCTATCACCAAACACACACACACACACACACACACACACACACACACAATGTGTGATACTAATATATCTGTGTACAATGTTTGATACTAATATATCTGTGTACAATGTGTGATACTAATATGTCTGTGTACAATGTGTGATACTAATATATCTGTGTACAATATGTGATACTAATATATCTGTGTACAATGTGTGATACTAATATATCTGTGTACAATGTGTGATACTAATATATCTGTGTACAATGTGTGATACTAATATATCTGTGTACAATGTGTGATACTAATATATCTGTGTACTGTACAATGTGTGATACTAATATGTCTGTGTACAATGTTTGATACTAATATATCTGTGTACAATGTGTGATACTAATATATCTGTGTACAATGTGTGATACTAATATATCTGTGTACAATGTGTGATACTAATATATCTGTGTACAATGTGTGATACTAATATATCTGTGTACAATGTGTGTTACTAATATATCTGTGTACAATGTGTGATACTAATATATCTGTGTACAATGTGTGATACTAATATATCTGTGTACAATGTTTGATTGTTTGGGAAAGAATAGTTTGTGTGAAACCTTCCCTGGGAGATTAAAGGAGTAGAGTCCGGTGGAAGATAAGAAGTGACTCTCCGCCCCAAAAGGTCCATATATAGTGTTGTTTATTCCTGCACGGGCCCCCTGTTGCTGACTGGCCGGTCCGATACCTGTATCGCACGGCAGTGGAGCGGGAGCCCGGAGTGCTCTGTTACAGGGTACTCTGTATTTCGTATTGTGTCTTTTTACCATTACAATCAGATTATTGTTAGAACTTGTATGCCGGTGTTTTGAACTCCTTCTCTTATTCATCTGACCAGGCTCATCTGACGGACGGCGCGGAGCAGAGCTGGGCTTTAAGCACCACCACTGAGTCTGCTCCCACAGAGGTCAACTCAAGGAATGGATGAGAAACAAACAGACGGGCAATCAGCGCTAAACGCACTTTAACACAGGGGCATCTCCTCGTATCTTCTCTGCACTTTATATGTCGTTGCTGCTATATTGTATTACCATGTCATAAATACTTGTGTATGCTGCTCTTGCTCTTCTGCACTTTTTGCATATCATGTATTTGTTTTTGCAATGTTTGTAAAATGTATATTTCTTAAATGTTTTATGTGAGGGACATGGAAATGGAAATGAGCTGAAAGTTCAATCAGGCACTGTTACGCTTGATACAGTTGAATGTTTTAAGTGTTCATTAGAGTGCATTGTCCCAAATAAACGATTCAATACAAAAATAAAAGTATGTCATTTTATTTGTCAGAACTTAACAAAAAAAGGATACAGTAAAATTGTCTGAAAGCATTCAAGCAGCAACCTCCTAACTAAACAACAGAAAACACATTCTTACCCAGTTTTAAATTGTAAATAGTTTACAAATAATTAGATTTATTTAATGAACTTCCTCTATCACCTTTTTTTAAATGGGACACTGTGGATGCACCAGGTGTGGTAGCTTGTGATGTATGTCAGACATATGAAGCTGTTTAGAGATTAGCACATCGTACAGCACATGTTTCCTGTTGCTTCTACTAAACGCCTTCAAAGAAAGAGACAAGGCTACTTTACGAATGTATTAGAATATATATGTACGAGGATTGATCACATGTCAGTTCTCTGCCTCTGCTGAAGCCCTGCCATTTTCTGCACCTGACGGAAGGAAACACACGTTAACACTGACCGGCACTTCAACTCTGCGTTGATGTGTGTTGTTCTGTTGAATGTATTCCTCAGAGCCAACAGTACAGGCTGGCCTTCAGGTTATATTCCAGGTGTTTTTGATAAGGCTCACATGCGGTGTGTGTGCCTGTCCACAGCGTCAACTCAGTTACACACTTGGGGATCCACTTCAGGATGGCAGGCGAGCCCGACTCCCCCCACTCGCCCTCAGCTCGGTCCTGGATAGAATGAAGAACACACTGTGAGAAAAAGTTCTACAATATATTGTTAACATTCATTTTGGTTTTATTTGCAAGCGAAACGCACACCATTAGGTACGCACCTTCAACACACTTTTATTTACATGTAACGTGCGTCCCAATTCATCCAAATGTAATACCACGATATGCTTGTTTGATCCTCTTCAAAAGTCACACCATGATCATTGAACATTATTTTTCAATGATCATGTGAATCGCAAATCATATCGCATTGGTAATATCAGTCAATCACAACTCGTCATTTTTCTAAATTGTGCAGCCACAAACATGAATCCTGAAGTTTTGATAAAGTCACTCAACGTGACTGATCGTCATGCATAGAGTCAAACATGCACTTAGAACAGATGAACTAAGGAAGAAGGAGTTGTTCTAGACAGAAAGGACACGCCTGTCTCTACTGACACACTCTGGAGTTAGAGCACCTCCTCGGTGCTGAGGTACCCCTCTCTGGAGCCTAGGTAGGGGGACCGCTGTGTTTTTAGATGTTTACCGTTCTCCTCATCAGTCGCTGGCTGGAGTTTAAGTTAAGAGAGTTGTCATGGTTACCTTGTGTCTCAGTGCACTCAATGTCATATCATGAATGCTATCCCTTCTGTTTGCAGACACAGTAAGGAGAAAGAGTTGTGTGGTTGTGTGGTCACCTGCTCAGCGGGGCGGTATTCACCGTGCTGCTCACAGCCGTCAAACACGTACTTCCCCGGGCCGGACGGCTGAGGAGAAAATAATCTGCTGTGACTGTTACTGAACACAACGTAAAACATGTGTTATTACAACCTGGGTTTTATTTGTGTGTATTGTGTTTTAGTGGCGAGCTGTCAGGGCCCTCTAAGATATTCTAAAAATTCATATTTGAAAACATTAAAAAAAACATTTTTTAAAAATATATATTTTTAAATATTTCTTTGGTTATATTTTTTATTAGTTTTACCAAAATAACTTGATTTAATTGTATTTAAAATAATATTTCCAAAGAAATAAATCCTTCGCATCTGCCTGTTCAGTTTCTGTTGGAATGTGAAGGGTTAAATGCCGTCTCTGCGAGTTCTGTGAAGACGGGAGAGCTTGTTGGTCCCTCTCTACATTCACAGAGGGCCCGCTATAGTAACTCAACGAGAGAGTAATGTCAACTGACAGTACAATTGACCAATCATATCTTCCCTCAGGGTGGGCTTTACGACAAGTTCCACCCGCTGTGAAGTGTATGCAAGTGTAAAGAGTGGCGAAGTCCCTCCCCTTCCAGTGGACCTCCATGGGACCTTATTTCGGAAAGAATATGGATTGAAGTCAATGGAGAGAAAGATTATCTTTCGATCCTGTTTGAATTGTGCCTCGAATTACACATATGATGTTTGTCATTTTAAAAGATAATTTTGCAAGTCAAAAAAATGTATATGTGTCGTAAAACTGTGAAGTAACACTTTTGTTAGTGTGAAACGCTCGATGAACTACATCTCTGGTCTCGCAGAACGATGGCCGTCACTACTGTCTTGTCAACAAAAGGATTGACTACCCTCACTATCACCACAATGAAACACGTCCAGAAGAAAGTCATGCAAAGCTGCCTGCCTTCCTTTGATTCTCTCTGAATTGCCTGGTCTTTTTAATGTTTAATGTCAACCATTTGTGCAGATAGCATGAAGTAGAAAAGATCGGCGATCGCCGATGCTAGCGTTAGCATTTCTCCCCCAGGCTTAAATTGTGTATTATAGAAAAATCACACCGGTGACAGTACTCTTCAAAGGGTTCACGAAATATGACTACAACTCTTACTGTTTAACATTTTGGGTTACTTAATGTTACTTCATATTAAGGCTAATCTAAATTACAAGGCTGTAATGCTAACTAACGTGCTAGCTACTAGCTAGGTAGCTAACTTGATCCAGCCACTCCTGGTCCTTTCATCAGACGGGAAGCGAAAGAACGAGCAAGACCCATTGCTGGTTTGATAACAACCTGGTACTAAGCACACAGGAATCTTGTTAAAGTTATCTGATCTTAGCCAGCGCCATATAGATAGATTATATCTATATGGCGCTGATCTTAGCTATCTCTTAGTGGAAGAAAACAATTGTGACATCACTTACGCGACTCTGGGATTTGTAGTCTTTCTAGTTGCCTATTTTTCATAGTCTTATATTTCAACAGTTTTACGACAAACTGTGACTTTTTTGACATGGAAATTATTTTTGAAGATTTTCGGGATCGAAAGATACGTTTTCTCTCTCCATCGACTTCAATATATTATTTTTCCGAAATAAGGTCCCATGGACCGGAAGTAGATGGGCGTGACTTCACCATTTTATAATGTGGTGCAGTGACACGTCCTAAAACCCGGAAGTAAGCCGCGCTCGGATTCCCTCGACAGAAAGCAACGGGATTTCTCCAGAGGATTTTGGAAAATAGCTGGAAATAAGGTCTGTGGAAAACGAACCTGTTAGATAAATGCACGTTTTGTTCAGCCGGAAAATATCCACATGTCTGTCCTACTTTTATTATTTTCGAATCATAAATCTAATCGATAGATTTATGATTTGCATAAGTTCGTTCATGATGGCTCACTTCAGTGATTGTGATGACATTGTTGCGAAATTATTAACCGAGTCATTTTCAAGATTGAGTTCCAATGATAAACTGGAGTGGCAAAGGATCAGCTGCATGACCCGCCATCAAGTGCTTCATCCAAAAGGACGGGAGGATGGACTTTGTGTTTCAGTGATCTATCATCAAAGGTAGGCTAAGTCATTTTCAATGTGCGCCGCCGTGCCGACCTCATTCATGTGTAGTTGCTACTTGGCTGTGGGAGCCCTGTCCTGAGAGGCGTTCATATACATGCTGTTGTTCTGTGTGGTAGAGGGTCGCTGTCATTGATGTGTTTGGCACCCCGGGCCGTTGTTTTGATATTCCTCTGAAGTATACGCTGAGACCATAGACTTAGAGCCTGTAACGTAATAACTCTTCTTTTTTTTTAGGGAGGGGGGGGGGTCAGAGGGCCTTGTTATAAAACCAACGGCTCGCCACTGTTGTGTTGTGTATGTGTTTAATGTGGTATGTACACTTTAGTTGGTGAATACAATGTTGCATTTTGTGAGGTATTAAAGTAAAACTTACATTATTGTTGACAAAGTTACCCATGTATCTGTTGTTAGAGTGGATATACTCCCCAGCTGACTCCATCTTGCCATTTACCCATGAGCCCTTGTACTTGGAGGCAGTTTCGTGGTAGTTGTAAATGCCCTGGCCATGCCTAGCAATCATATGAGACCAAGGATGTCAGCAGTTCTGAAATGCTATGAACGGTATTTAGAATGGGTTTGGTAATGTTCAGGTAGAACGGTGACGATATTGAAACTTAGCTTTGGTTAAAATATACATCCTGTTTATTGAAATCACTTTGTCAGGCTGTTGAAATAACATATGCAACCGAGTTGTCTTCAGCAGTGATTTAGCAAAGGTCTTAATCATTGATCATTGTTGTAAGGAGTACTCGTAGAAATACTACAGTGTAAAAATACTCTGTTACAATTAGTCCTGCATTTCAAATGTTACTTAGGTAAAATAACAAAAGTATCGGCATTCAAATATACTTAAAGTACCAAAAGTAAAAGTAGTCATTGTGCGTCATGTCCCATGTTAGAATCATATTTATTAAATAACTGGATTATTTTTTGAATGCTGGTAAAGGTTGTGCTACTTTTATCTACTGCTGCTGTATATCTTACCCTATACTTTTATACCATAGTTTATTTATGTTTTGTTTAAGCTAATGATCTGAATCTGTACAGTAACTAGTCACTAATTTTGTCAAATAAATGCAATAGAGTAAACAAATATAATATTGGCTTCCAAAAAGCATTGGAGTAGAAGTATAAAGTAGCATAAAATAAAATACCTACAGTAAGTAAAGTATAAGTACCCCAAAATCATACTTAAGTACAATACTTGAGTAAAAGTTGTTTACTAAAATTACACCACTGAGGTTAGATAATGGAAAACCAATCTGGCTTTTAAATCCAGATGGCACAGAGAATTGTGTGCTTTCACAAAATGTAGATATACCTCATATGATGAAGCCACTCCCCCTCATAAGCATCTCCATTGGGGTAGGTGTAGAGACCATGACCCTGTCTCAGGTCCTCAACCCACAAACCTAACACACACAAAGTTGCCAGCTGAAAAATAGTATAATCTTCACAAAACTGTAAACGGACACACACTGATGGAATGTAGAAGTTGGCAACCATCCCAAAATAATATGATTCTTGTACCTTCATATTTAGAGCCATCGGGATAGTAGAAGGTGCCGTGTCCATGTTTCATGTTCTGGTAATAGTCTCCAACATATCTCGCCCCATTCTTGAAGCAATATGTCCCCTAGAGTCAAGATGAATTGTCAAAGAGACATTTGTCTTGCAAGAAGCACACGTGGCAGGTACATTCAGAAACAGACGCTTTGCCACGGCCTGCCATGGCCTCTGTTGCAGGAGCTGCACTGACTGGCCGTTTGAAGCTGATGCTGACTGACCTGTCTCTGCACGTTGCCAGGACAACACTGTAAAATGTGCAATCTATTTGTCAAAAAACATTTATTTTAGAAATGATTACTCCTGTTATTCACTTTAACTCTGGGTGCTTAATAAGTTAAAGGGAACTACTGTGTTTACTTTCTATATTCATGATGATAAACAAGATGTATTATAATTAAATAAAGAAATATAATTGACAAAGATAAATATCAGGATTGACAATCGGTGGTCGTCTACTACAACAATCTTATTTTCCAATTGCATCTACCATTTTAAATCTGTCATGGACCTTGGCCTAGTGATGTCCATAATATGAACATGTATGAGGAATCCTAGCTAAACAGCAGTTACATATTTAGAACAATAAACGGCTAGAACTTAGGAGTTCTAAGTTCTAAAAACGTTTTCCTAACCTTAACATAAGTTAGAAGCTATTTTAAGGTTAGGAAAACGTTTTTCTACCATTGGGGTCTAAACGTTCTTCTACCTGTCCGTGCCTCCTGCCGCTCTCGTACCCGCCCTGATACACGTCCCCGTTGGGCAGGACGGCTCTCCCGGCACCGTGCCTCTCTCCGGCTCCGTTCCTCCCACCGTCATACTCCTGCGGGGACACGGCAGAGCGGATCACACAGTCTGTAGCCTGCTAATGCTAACGTTAGCTTCAGCCAGCGTAATTCCTTACAATAAAGCAAAGATATCTGACTCACTCACAGACAGACAATAAACTCACCCCGAGTTTCCCGCGTTCATCATCAAACTCATCAGAACCGACATCCGACATGTTTCTGACTCCTTTCTCCCGGTGTGCGAGCTCTGCTGTTTACAGTTACCATGACAACGGCCAATTACACGTGACCAGAAATTGCATAGGTGTTAAAGAGCAACTTGCGGCTTTACTACATTTATGCTAAGCTTAACCTTGCCTGGAAATTACAATTAATAAAAAGTTAATGCAGGATTTTAAATGTTTTACGAGACATAAAGGCAGGAATTCAGAGGGGGAATTAGCCGTTCTGTTTTTAACGTTATACGTCAAACGCATCATATTACGTCACATAAGGGAGCAACTTTCTCGGACTCCTTCTCTGCCCAATTCACTGTAGTAGTTGGTAGTTGGTTTGAGCGGTTGTGACTTAGTGAGCTCAGCTGGTATTTTTTCGGTCATTTTGCATTGCATTTCACCAGGATGAAATTACTGAGGGGGCTGTTAAAAAATCCGAGGGGACGATTTTTCTTCGTCACCCTCTCCCTCCGGTCCACATTAATACAAATGATCCCAATACGTATGATTGTATGAAAATATCGTAAAAAAAATACAAATGTATTTATTATAAACGTTAGTCCTTA
The DNA here is from genome assembly GCA_036324585.1 of Champsocephalus esox. Lineage (NCBI taxonomy): Eukaryota > Metazoa > Chordata > Actinopteri > Perciformes > Channichthyidae > Champsocephalus > Champsocephalus esox. The sequence goes on along the minus strand of CM070492.1, from coordinate 85,341 downwards.
ACAATTATCACTGTGTATATCACCATTCAAACATCTTTTAGAAGTTGAACAAACCCCCACACAGCTCAGTAAAGACTGTGGCTGAAGTCCAATAGTCCATTTAGCTTAGGAACCTTCCTAACGGAGTGAAATGACCCGGAAATCCCTCAGTGCACTCAAAGGGCCGGTTGTAACTATATAGATATAAAATAATGTATTATATTACATTATTGCCTCTGAATTGGATTATTATCGGATAGGATAATAACTTAGTAATTAACTCTGTCTGAAAGCAGAAGTCCAGTGCAAATAATTGCAAGTCTCTTCAGTGTGCATGTCACAAAATGAGATGCATTGTGGGACATGTAGTTTATGGGCATCCTGCTTCTGTAAAGTGGCCTGTAACCGTATAATAAACGTATTATATTCTTTGCAAGCTCTTACGGGGCCACATAAAATGAAGTCGCGGGCCGGATTTGGCCCCCGGGCCTTGAGTTTGACACCCCTGCTCTAGATGATAGGAAAGGAGGTTGCAAACTTCCTTTATAACCTCCTTTAGCTTAGGAACCACTGGACCTCCCTTACCGAAAGGGGGGGAGGGGGGAAATGCTGCCCCACAATGCATTGCATTGCGCATGCAGTGCCGTCACTCAACAGTCGGCCGTTCACGGAAACAACCGATTATGACCGATACATGATATCATTAAAGTTACGGTGCTTATTAAGCATTTTAAAACAAAGGTGGTGAGTTGCCAAAGTGCTTTGTTTTGAACGTTCATCAGTATTATAATCAAAGAGAGAAATATGAACGTTAGTTTTCACTGAAATGATCAAATAAAGTCAACATTTCAGTCTTTACTGAGCTGTGTGGGGTTTGTTCAACTTTTAAAAGATGTCTGAATGGTGATATACACAGTGATAGATGTTAAGGACTAACGTTTATAATAAATACATCTGTATTGATTTTAGATCTTTAGTTCATACAATCATACGTGTTGGGATCATTTGTATTAATGTGGACCGGAGGGAGAGGGGGACGAGCAGAAGTTTCACTTTCCTTTTTTATTTCAGTTCCAGCTTTGGTCCTGAAGAATATGTTTCTCTGTTGTCCACGTTCATAAAGCAGAGCAGCAGCATCAGAGCACGGAGCAGAGTCTCTGGCAGACGCACATTCAGGACGTCCGCTGGCGCATCATAAACACGTCGGATAGTGAAAGTGCATTCGGATTCTCTAAAGTACTGCAGTCTCTTCTCCTAAGTCCTTTTTGAATTCTCCTATCCACTATCCCTTAACCCCGTGACGTTTCACTCGGAGGTCAAGGAATAGGAGATAGGGTTAGAACTTAGGAGCTGATTTTTAAACTATCCGAACGCAACCCAGGCGATCTTTTTGAGACCTCCCCCAGCTGCGATCGGCTATTCTCGCCTACTTTCGAGGCGAGCTGCAGCTCGTCTCAAACAAGCCTAGTGTCAGTGTTTGCGTCAGTGAGTGAGGGTCGCCGGTGAGCAACAACTGTTGATCCACTTCCCCGCCCCCCACCCCATCACTGCGCTGTGGGTGATGTCTGGATCCTACTGCCGGAGTTTGTACCCGTTCAGCGGGGACCAGCACCCGCAGGGACTGAGCTTCCATGCCGGGGACATGATCGAAGTGCTGCAGGCGGCGCCCGGAGGCTGGTGGCGGGGGCAGAGGGAGGGGTCATCGGGCTGGTTCCCCTCCAGCTATGTGCAGGTCCTGGAGGTGAGAGACATTTCATATGTGCTGCTCGTTATTTAATACTACTTCTGGATGTCAATGTGCTTACATCTTACTTTTAATTTGTTATCCCTGCCACTGAAAAACACACACACACACACACACACACACACACACACACACACACACACACACACACACACACACACACACAGGCAGCATTCAGTAATAACGGTGGCTGCTCATCAGATTAACCCTCACCCTCACCCTCACCCCACTTCCTCATTCCAGACACATTCCTGTGAAATCCTCAGGCCTGCTCGCTCTCCCTCTTTTCACCTTCCAATCTCCCATTCTAATCACTTTTTTCTAAAATTACATTATTAAAATGTTCTTAATTCTCATAAAAAATATCATTTGAAGAGAGAGGATGATAAATTACAATAAGAACAATTTACATTTTTGGTGACAATGTGCACCACCCATCCATTCTCTTTGCACTGGATACTAGCCTTCATGTACATCACATGCCCCTCCCTGACGGGTCAGAGTCACGACGCCACGTCTCGGGTAACACAGGACATCTAAATTAGAGTCCAGGGAAAGTTGATGGATCTGCTCACTTTTAGATGTATCGCTTTGTATGTGTAAATGCCCACCCAAAGGCCCTTTGGCTGAGCTTTGGGATCCCAGAATGCTCTTGAGTGATTGATTGATATGTGGAAAGACACTCCGATTCCTGTTAGTGGAGATCCTAGGTGATCACCGGGTTCACCTGTTTCCTATTATCCTTTTGAGGAGTACTTTTGAGGGGTTATTGCAGCAAGACACACCCGGGATAGGCCAAAGAGCAATCTGTGGGACTGTTGTATCCCGTGTAACGCCCACTGTGATGTCGCGCGGTGTGGATCCAAAGTGGACGATTCTCCAGGGAGAGCAGACAGGTCGTGATGATCAGTGCGGTACTTTATTAACCTGTTAGCCCTGAGCCTGTGTTTCAGGTCTCAGGCTCGAACATGACATTCCCAGAACAAATGACCATGTTTAGGCCTGGCACGATAATTAGTTTTGTTGGACGATACATTTTCCTGGAAATTATTGCGATTTAATAATCGACCGTTGTAAGACCATTTTAGACCACTGACATAATGATAAGAACTGAAGTACATCCTTTCAAACAAAACCTTTGATTGAACATTGAACATTGCAAATTAAATGTAAAATAATATTGAAATATATAATAAAAACAAATTAATTCACTTATAAAAGATGTATTAAATAAATCACACAACCAAAACAATAAATTAAATAGACTCAGGCTTGAAAACAGAGGTCTCTTGTGGCCAAAACACGCAATTGCATTTCAAAATACACTAGTAAAAAACATGTAAAATAAATAAAGTGTGTATATATATATATATATATATATATATATATATATATATATATATATGTCAGTGTGAGAAAAAGTTTTTAGAGAGTACTTGTCCATGGACAAGTGAGTTTGGCAATGTACTTGTCCGAATACATTTTTCACTCGTCCAGAATGGACAAAAATTGGGGCCACTAGAATCTTCTTCTTCGTCATCGTTTTTTACACTTTCCCACGGTTTTTACGACACCGCTAACGTAAGTGAGCGGTAAGATTTTACTGCATCACACATAGGGTTGGGTATCGTTTGGATTTGAACGATTCCGGTTCTGCTTTTCGATTCCGGTTATTTTCGGTTCTGGATTCCGGTTCTTTGAGAGGGTCAAAATAAGTCCCATGACAAACTGGGAGAAAAATATATTTATGAAAACATTAAGTCAAATCTGTATTCCTATTTACAAATCACTTCATACTGTTGCATTTCTTACGGTTATTGAATACAATTATATAAAAATAATCTCTGCATTGTTTAGTTAGTTCCAAGTGGTGCAGTTTGAGAATGTACAGTTGGCCCAGTCTCCTCTGATGTTACACTGCAACCTGCCTGTGAGACAGAGTCACACCACACATGTCCAACACAAAGGCCTAATAATAATAATAATAATAATAATACATTAGTATTATTATTATTATTATCTCAAAAAGAGAGATGCTAACAAATAATCTAGGAAGTTTAACCACTTGGATTAAACCAAAGGTGACACGTCTCGGCGTCATCCTGGACTCAGATTTGAACTTCAACGCCCATTTAAACAAAGTGACCAAAATAGCTTTCTTTCATCTCAGAAACATCGCGAAGGTAAGACCGTTCATAAATCACAATGACACAGGTCTATTAGAGGTCACCAGAAAGAGTCCTAAGAAGATCGGTGATGCAGCCTTTGTAAACTACGCCCCAACACTGTGGAACACGTTACCCAACAATATTAGGGAAGCCAATTTCATTTCATTTCAAACCTTTATTTAACCAGATTGGTCCCATTGAGATCATAGATCTCTTTTTCAAGGGAGACCTGCAGAATACAATACATTATGCATTTTTAAAAGGCAGCGACAAACCATCTCTTTACCAAAGCATTTGACTGATGTTACACCATTACACTGCACTACGTCTCTATGTTTTACTCCCCATGTTTTTATTTGTAATTATTTTATCCCACTTTATGCTTTGCTCTTGCTGCTTGTTTTACACTGATTTGATGTCTTATTGTTTGCTGATGTAAAGCACTATGAACTGCAATCCCCTGTCTTAAAGGTGATATACAAATAAAGTTATTATTATTATTATTATTATTATTATTATATTTATAGCCTATAGGCCCAGCGCTTTTCTACAACTCAAAGAGCTTGCACGCGTACACATGTCCTGCAATACACATGCTGCAGCTGCCCAGCTCCTCACTGTTTGTAAAAGTAAATACATAGTATAAATAGCATTTCAACAATGTACTTTCTATACCCTGCTTCATAAACAACACTGACATATGAGCACACAAGCACAAAAAGCTCCTTAAAACAAAACTCAAGTGGACAGGCTACTACAACGACCCAGATGCCCCAACAGTCCATATCCAAATCTGTAAATCAAAGATTCCGAGCAAGGACCACCAAAAGGTTTGCCTCGTGGGGCTTAGGGCAGGATCTCTCTGGGGCAGCAATGTTGCCAGCTGTGCTGAACATTCTCTCTGAGCTAGGGCTTGTTGCACAAATGCACATGTATTGTATAAATCTCCTCTGATTATCACGCCACCACATGAAGGGATCGGATGATGCATCAACTGCTTCTTCCTGGAGGAACTTTGTCAGCTCTAAATCAACAAGTCCTGTTTTGGGAGCGCTTGTGGTTAATTGGGCTTTTCTGTTCTGTCGAAGGTCGCTCCTCAGCCTCTTCTTCGAGGTTCATCGTTTCCACTGCAGCTTTACTGCGCCTCTCTTCGCTGCTGGCAGCTTCCCTGCTTCCTTGTTGCTCTTTCATGTCCACTAGCTCTTGCACAAGCTGTTGCCTGACATCATCCTAGACTTCTGCATCATGGGAAAGATAACATGTATTTTTCATTAGTCTAAATCAACATAATTAAACAAATATTACTTTTGCCATTTCCATTATTTATCACAAATAATTGTACATGTTATTATAATGTAACCAACGATCTAATGCATGCTAATGAAAGAACATTACAGGTCCAAGTCACAAAAATAAGAACTCTTTATTTAATCTTAAATTAACCGTTAACATGTTTTTTGTTGAATATTAACACAACTATCAATGAATTATCCATCACTCAGCAGTATTAGACTGTGTTGGGGGAGATTGGCTTCAGTCTGTGCCTTTCTCAGGTCTCTCTTCTTTATCCAGCTGAGGTTGAAGGTGTTGACAAGATTCCTACACACTCCCATGGCACGCGCTGTGTGATCCTTGTCACTGTCCAAACCATGAGATACAGCCAAATGGAGGTTGTGGCCAAAGCAGTTGAGCCATGGCCAGCCGAGTTGGCGTACTGCAGCCACAATGTTTGCACCATTGCCTGTGGTTATACAGGAAAGTTTGCTCTCCTCCAGTGCCCAGTCTGCTAATAATAATAATAATTAGGGTTGGGTACCGAGAACCGGTTCCAACATTTCGATTCCAACGGCATCATATAGACATGTGAATTTCAGTTCCGCTTTTCGATGCCTGAGGAAATGTTTCTCGCTCTCTGTAGCCTACTGTATGACTGCGGCGGGGCGGGAAATGTAACGTTGTACCCATAGATATATATAAGCCATGATATAAACACGTGTTTATATCATAGGTTTATATATATCTATGGTTGTACCTACACTTCCTGCTGCTTTTTTCCTTTAAAAGTTGCACGAACCTGTGTAAAAGTTTCTTGAATAAATGTAATTGATTTGGTGGAAGAAGCATGTATCATTTTTTTACCCTGCCCCTCAAATAATCGGAATCGAGAACCGTTAAGAACCGGAATCAGAATCGTGGAAATTCAAATGATACTCAACTGTAATAATAATACATTAGACTTGTATAGCGCTAAAGCAGACTGCAGGTTTTCTGCAAGTATGTTAGCAGTGTGGTTGTCTGGTATGTACCTGGTCTCTAAACACTTCGACTGCAGTCCAGTCATCTGTAATGTAATGCACGGTCAAGCTCATGTATGGTGTCATATTAGAGCTTGACCACATATCGGTAGTTGCAGAGTAAAAAGATATGTCTTTTAACTCTTTCAGAACTTGTCTTTCACCTGGTTGTATAGACGGCTGGCGTGTTTGCTCCCAGCTGGGAAAACGGAATGGGGTGGTTGTGTTTCAGGTGTTTCTCTGAGTGTCTGACTCCTGACCTGGCTCTGTGTGTGACCCCCGCCCCTCACAGCCCGCCAGGCCGGCAGACACACACAACGCGAGCGCGTGTGCCTGGCAGCCACAGCGCGCCTGGCGAAGATTCTGGTCACATCCTTATGTAAACGGCAATTTATCGAGCTCAGAAAAGTTATCAAGTCCATTTTTATTTATCGTACGATAAGTCAATTTATTGATTATCGCAACCAGGGGCGGCGCCAGGGGGTATCTAGGAGTTGCTATAGCAACTCCAACAATTGGCCTAGCAACGGCTTAGCAACCCCATTGTTTTGATATGAAAATGTATCATATTTATACACATTCTCGCCGCCCGCGAGAATGTGTATAAATATGATACATTTTCGCGGGATCTATCAGGGGCGGGTCGTTGTAATTGACTGCGTGAACTTGGCTAATTCTCAGTAGATGGAAAATGGAAACATTTCTCACAGTCACAACAAGTCAGCGTAAACGACCGCGTTCTCCAACGGAGCCGGTCCAGCCGGACAACCCTGCTATCCACAAGGATCCCGATGTTCACTATGAAACCCGGGAGGATTGGGACCACGAAGAACAGGTGCCCCCGCCAACTGACCCGCTGCCCCCGCAGCAGCAGGACCAGCTAGCTGCTACCACGAGCTGCAGTGGAACCAGCGCTGCTCCTCTTGATCCACTGCCCTCATTTCCTCCACCCTGCTCTCTGCAGAGCTCCACTCCAGAATATACAAATTCTGCTAGTCAGTGATTCTCAGACACAGCGTCAAACCCTTTGAGCATGCTCAGAAATGAGCAGTCACTCCTCTCAGTTACAAATGGTCATTTTAAATGAATCCAGAATGTGTTGTATTTTCCGACATGGCGCATTGTTCGAGGCGTGCTGACAGTGAGATCTAACACGGGGAATTGTGAAGGAGGAGGAGGAGGAGGAGGAGGAGGAGGAGGAGGAGGAGGAGGAGGAGGAGGAGGAGAGTCACAGAATGAGGCCAGAGAGGAGGGAAAGTGCGTTATTTCGTCAATGTTGTTGGTGGGAGTTAGGGAGAGACCGCCCCTTCCAGGTGTGTAGGTGTGTGCGTTTTCCGGTGTGTGTTACGTGAAAGTCATGAGTGTTACACTATTGATTGGTTTTGTAAATAAAGAGAACGTTTTCGACATTGAAGGCTTGAGTGATCTTGAATAGCGGTGAACGCTACAATATGAACAGGCTAACAAGTCCTCCAACTCATACGACCAAATGGGCCGATTGTTTAAGCCCTTATTACGACCAAATATGTCGTTTGTTCAAGCGCTTAATACGACCTATAATTACGTTTTAAAATTGTCGGCCTCCCAACGGTGTTCCCGTTGAATGCAAACGTTACAGAGGGTCTGTAAAATCCTAAATTATAGGATAGTTTGGCCATTAAAACGCTTTATGATTAGATTTCTAGCGAGAAGTGTATATTGTACTTTTAGAATCCACGTCCAGTCGATATGTAGGATCTATAGTTTGATAGATATTACGAAGATGATTTGAGGTTTCGTCAGGAGAACGTGTATATGCGGCAAGCTTCCATGTAAAGTTACGGGTTGAAAACAGTATTTCCGGTCTCGCCGTTTTCATAATAAAACCAATGATCAAATGATTTAACAGTGATCAGTTTATCCTAGTTAATTATTCGACATGAATTGGTTTAAATTGTGTACAATGCTTTTATGTTTTTCCCATAGGTTTTTCTCTTTCGATTCTGAGAGACACATTTCTGTTTTCAGAGGTTTTGATGGGCTAAAATCACGCCGCAATGCACGTCGGGATATGGTGTTTATGTGATATGAAATCGGAAAACATTAAAAAAAATAATAATAATACTTTATTCCGAGTGTGCTTGCTTTTCTCTTTGGAAGTCATCACATAACGGCATTGCAATACACGGTTCAGCTGCATTACATATTACATACCTGCCCTAGATATGTATTTATAGAGCCCTGATCAGAAGACCTTTTGACAAACTGGAAGAGATGCCGCCAACACTGAATACGTGACGTGGACCATAAATATATCAACAATTAAACAACATCTTCCATTTCTTTTCACACAATACGTCTCCTTGCAGTATCAACACTAATTCGGCTGACTTTTATACTTGATCCAATTAGTAGATAGTCTGTGTTTACACCATAACGGTGCACAGCTGATGGAAGGGACTTTTTGTAGTTTTTAAAGATATTACTGATTTTCTGAACTACCTTTCCAACTCCTCATGCAGTTGACTGTTACAGGTCTATACAGGTTCATGGTACAATGCATAAGCTTCACATCGAGAGACTGAAACTGTATTTTCCTTTACCGTTCTGTTTTAAACTCACAATAAAGTGAATAGTCATATTATGTACATGTTATGTTGTATTAACTAGACCACTGGTCTAAACCGCACCTCCTAGTGGTTAAAGCACGTTATTGAATTTAGTTGTAGAATAAGTTATATTTGATGAAAACATTTAAATATTAAGAGTAGCCTACATACAAAATAGGGGTCAATGATAGAAATATAGAATAGAAAATATCAAGAAGATACTGTAGTGATCTCTACAATAAAGCAGTTTAGTGCAGGACGTCCAAAGATATTAACAGGAGGATGTGCAAAACAGACAAACTGATAAGGCTGATTTTACTCAGGTGTAACTAAAGTCTGATTTAAGGGTTGTTTATATTTCACATCATTAATCAGAATCTGCAAAGTAACTAAAATAAATGTAGTAGAGTAAAAATACCAGGTTAACCTCTGAATTGTAGTGGAGTAGAACAAAGTAGTACATGCTGCTGTAACAAAAACATTTCCCAACTTGGGATCAATAAAGTATATCTTATCTTATAAGATGATCGATGGCTACTGCCATATTTGCTAAATGTGCACCTGAACCTTGACAAGTGCATGTTTCAGGCTTATCAATTAACAACAGGAGGGGTCACAGACATAAGACCAGCTGGCATGTGGGTATATTAATGCTGCCCACTATGGACACAAGCAATTTTCACCCATGTATTAATTATATGTTTTAAATGTGTTAACACCAATGTGTTTCGTGTCCCCTAAACCTCCAGGGATGTATACAGTTTAATACTGGCAACTTCTTTTAAAACTACATTTCCCAGTAGAGACGTGCCATAGAACATGTTGCGAAACACACAATAGCCAGCATGTGTAATTCTGGGGGGGGGGAGGGCCGGGCTGGACCCGTCCAAGTCCAGTTTTGGATAGTCTGGCGTGGTTCCATTCCATTTCAAAGAGCTATTTGACACTCGGCGTAACCTTGTCGCACTGCCACTCCAATATCCAATCACAGAGCTTGAGGGCTAATCACGGGGTTTGTAAAGCAAGGCGGATGTTGTAGTCCCAAACGATAGCTGGGGATTCTGGGTAGTGTAGTGTCTTCGTAAACTCTGTAGTGTCTAAACTCCGAAAAAACTATTTGTTTCCCCGAATCGAAGGTTAAAAACACAAAAGCATTGTACACAATTTAAACCAGTCAATATTGTGTAATTAACAAGCATAAACTGATGTTTTTTAGTGGATGAGTAATGGAGATATCACTGCGTAATCATTTGACAGTGTGGGGAATACTTCCGGTTTTATTATGAAAACTTCGAGACCAGAAATACTGTTTTCACCCACGCTAACTTTACATGGAAGCTGCCGCATATACAGTACACTTCACATCATCTTCGTATATCTATCAAACTGTAGATCCTACACATCCACTGGACGTAGATTATAAAAGTACAATATACACTTCTCGCTAGAAATCTAATAAAAAAGCATTTTAATGCCCAACTATTCCACAATTTAGGATTTCCCAGAGAGGGTTATTTGTGAATAAACGACCCTCCGGAGCGTTTGCAATCGACAGGAGCATGTTGTTTCTTACACGACCACTAGAAGTGCTACACTTGAAAACGTGTCTCTGGGTCGTATTTAGCTGCTGAACAATCGACCTATATGGTCGTTTTTTGTAGGAGCACAGGCTGGAACAGGCTTGTGCTTGGCCCACTGGTATTGTTTGTTTATTTTGAAAATTAACGAGCAACACCGTGCTGTCATATAGCAACTGCTAAGCTACTACAGTAAACAAAAATCCTGGCGCCGCCCATGATCGCAACAGGTATATGGTCACTTCTAAAAGGGGTAAATTAATAATCTTTTTTCTCAAAGCAATGAAGATAAACCTGTGAGTTGGATGTAGTAAAGTCAGAATCAATATGGTTGTTTTTATTTTAGAGTAAATTCAGATTGAACATGGTAAAACAATTTAAATTATAGTTGCCGTCCAAAAAAACCCCATTACTTATAGTGAAAACTAACCTTGAATGATGGGATAGTAGACTAAAACCTTTAGGAATCCAAACTATAACATATAATAAGTACCCTGTATCAAGATTCATGCAAAACAAGTGACATTTGACCTTCTTAGAGAGGTTTAGAAAAAAAACCACCTCTGGGGTCATTTGGGTGTATTTGCCGGATCTCTGGAACCCATTGGTCGATTTTGGTGATTGACACCTCTTTTGAACCATTAGAGCCAATAGAATCGAGGGGCTCCTAAATCCATCTAAACATTACCATTGGTGAATGAGAGTGATGCGTAGCCAGCATGCTCAAAACCGGAAGCTGGTTTACACTCTATAGAAAACTATGTTTATTGCCATACATGTTGTGATGGATTATCAGTAGGGTTGGGTATGGAGAACCGGTTCCGGTTGCGCTGTTGTTATTAGCATCTGGTGCTAGCTGCTCTAACGGAAGAAGAAGATGTTTCTACAATGATGTGGAGGAGAGTCCTCTCCAGTCAGACTGAGGCTGATAACTACAGCTCAGTGAGGTAAAGGACTCTGAGGGTTTAGATAGTTCACTTTAGTCTAAGTTATCTCAGTGGGTCTCAAACGTTTTGATCACAATTTATGTAAACATATATTTCCAAGGCACTCCTTTATAATTATTGGGATAAAACAGGTTTGAAATCATTCCAATGTAAACTATAGGACAGTAAACCAGACATATAGTTTTAAACTGGAGAGATACAAAAATCTGCATAAATAAAATAGTAAAATAAGATATGAATGAACAACAAAAATAAAATACGTTACATGTATTTGTTATTGGCTATGGGTTATTGGTTATGCTCACATACTTATTTAATTATTCAAATGTAAACCGATCTTTTTCATATGGGTGTTTAGAGTTGTACCCCCTGGATCTAGTCTCTAGTCATTCTGCTCTAAGTGCACCAGATTGAAGCATTTTGCTTTAAAATGTTCAAACATTTCTTCCTGGTATGCATGAGAAGGCAGATATGCTTGTTTTTCTCAACAAGAACTGTTCTTTAAAAGTTGGACTGTTGCACTGATGTAGCTTCAGTGGTTCTCAGATTACAGTTACATAGCAGTGAACATAAACAGACTGATTAATGTGCATATTACTGTAAACTAACCTGTGTAAAAGTTTCTCCAATAAATGTAATTGTTTTGGTGGAAGAAGCATGTATCATTTGTTTACCCTGCCCCTCAAAGAACCGGAATCGAGAACCGTTAAGAACCGGAATCGAAAAGTAGAATCGGAATCGTGGATATTCAAACGATACCCAACCCTACTTATCAGTAATCGTTTCAAAGTGACACCGTGACATTGGATTAACCTTCAGCAGCGTTTATATGCGTTTTAATGCCCTTGAACACAACTTTTGATCAGAAAGCAGCAAAGGTAAGACCATGCCCGGCGCCGTGGGAGGGCCAGGGAGGCCAGGCCCTCCCATTTGACATTCCTGCCCGTCCCCCAATAAACACGTTTTTTATTATTTATAACATTTACAAAAATTTTTTTTAAATTTGAATTATAAATAAACTGTGAACTTTTATGCTACGATGTATGTGATGTCAGATAGTAACTAAAAAAAAATCGCAGGCTACGTCAAATAAATTCATGTGTCTGTTGTGATTTGTGATTCGTCCACCTTTAGACCAATCACAGCGTCACACTCTGCCGCCTATTCTGGATTTGTTTATTGTGCTGAGCGAAAAGGATGCACCTGCAGTGCATAGGAACATAAACCATGCCGAGGCGGTCTAAACAGATCATCGTCTCCGTCTCTACTATTTTTCTCCGAGTGCAACGATGAGGAAGCTGCCATCCTTAACCAGTGTGCCTTGCTCGTGATTTACCAGTGTTTGTGCTGCCACGCACACAATGTTTCAAAAGTGGTTTCTATGTTGCCCTTTATTTGTGTATGTTTGCGATAAGTGTGCGTCTTTACGCAATGCTGTTGGCCTTGCTGTTTGATATATATTGTGCTGCAGGTCCGCAGCACTGTGTGCCCTCCCATGAAAATCATATGCCCTCCCTTTCGATTTTTTTTCCTGGCGCCGGGTCTGGGTAAGACGTATTTGCCGTTTTGCCCCCGTAATGTGAAGTTGTGTGTTGTCTTTGCTGGATTTTGCTGCCGTGAGTTTTGGTCGCACAGTGATTAAACTTATACCATTGGAATGTGTGGAATCTCAGCTTTCATATTATGTCTAGTTTGCAGAGGTGGGGACTGGAGTCACATGACTTGACTCGAGTCAGACTCGAGTCGCATATGTTTTGACTTGAGACTTGCTTGACGAACATTGATAAAAGACTTGACTTGACTTTGACTTGGTATTCATGACTTGAGACTAGACTTAAGCTTGAGACAGATGACTTGAAAATTAAATATTTAAATATTTGCGTTTGTTTTTGTTTTTTGAGAGAGAGAGAGAGAGAGAGAGAGAGAGAGAGAGAGAGAGAGAGAGAGAGAGAGAGAGAGAGAGAGAGGAGAGAGAGAGAGAGAGAGAGAGAGAGAGAGAGAGAGAGAGAGAGAGAGAGAGAGAGAGAGAGAGAGGAGAGAGAGAGAGAGAGAGAGAGGAGAGAGAGAGAGAGAGAGAGGAGAGAGAGAGAGAGAGAGAGAGAGAGAGAGAGAGAGAGAGAGAGAGAGAGAGAGAGAGAGAGATCTATGTAGGCGGTGAGGCTGTTAGCGGTTCTACAGCTAACAGACATTTAAATTACATATGTGTAATGGCAAATGCCATATATGATTTTCTTACCTGGAGTTCTGCCTTTTTGAACAGACTTTTTGAGTCCTCGTTATATTGTCTGCAGTTCTGGGGTTAATATGAATCTAATATGATTGTCATCGGTCTAAATTAGATTTCAAATGATTAACTGTGTATGTAATGAAGATCATAGTGTGGGTCGAATCCATTTTCATAACCACTGTCTTTTAACTGATTTAAATGCGGAAACTGGGCTCATTCATCAGAATGTCGTATGACTTGACTTGACTCTCACCACAGTGACTTGGGACTTGCTTGATACTTGTAGGTCAAGACATGAGACTTGCTCATGACTTGCACATGTAGGACTTACTCCCACCTCTGCTAGTGTGTGCAGATTGCATGAAGTTTAACATATTGCTACTGTGAGTTATGTGCTAAGTGCGTTAGCACTCTTTCGCTTAGTGCTGATTCAGAGGCTTGGCATTGTCGAAGTACTATTTGTCAGTTACCACAGAAAACCTAAATAATCCTCGGACATTTTGGAAAGCAATAAAATCGATATCAACCGGTGAGATCCGTAATGAGCTACCTCCGTGCCTCACCACAGCATCTGGCTCTATATCGGACAGGGCTACTATGCTAAATTGCTTTAATGAGCATTTTGTGTCCTGTGGCTCTATGTTTGATTCTGTCACTAACTCTGCTTCTGTGAACACCACAGTCGGTGACTCTGAACAACGTGGTCTGGAAAACCCTTTCAGTTTTACTCCTTTAACTGTTGGTATTGTTCATGAAGCATTATCCAAGTTAGATCCTAGGAAACCGGCTGGCCCGGACAACGTAGAACCTTTCTTTTTAAAGATGGCTGCAGATTTTATTGCTCCACCTCTCACTTCTCTTTTTAACCTCTCCCTCAGCACGAACACAATTCCAAAAGTATGGAAGTCTGCTCATGTCTTGCCTTTACTGAAAGGAGGGGAGGCAACTATTTTAAATAACTATAGGCCAATCTCTAAATTGTCAGTTCTGGCTAAGGTGCTCGAACGCCTTGTGAGTGAACAAGTAAAGGTGTTTTTATGTATAAATGATATCCTGTCTGAGCATCAGTCAGGATTCAGAAAGAAACACAGCACCATCACTGCGACAATGAAAGTGGTAAATGACATTACTACTATTTTAGATAATAAGCAGAGTTGTGCAGCTCTGTTTATTGACCTTTCCAAAGCGTTTGACACCGTTGATCATCTCATCTTAAAGCAGAGGCTACTCAGTATTGGCATATCCAGCAATGCAGTGGGGTGGTTTGTGAACTACCTCTCTGGAAGGTCCCAATGTGTTCATTTTGATGGACTGTCTTCTGAGTGGTTAAACATTTCTAATGGTGTACCACAAGGTTCTGTTTTGGGACCACTTTTATTCTCCATATATATTAACAGCGTAGGTGAAAATGTGGATGAAGCTACTTTACATTTTTATGCGGATGATACCGTGATGTACTGTGCAGGTCCCTCCATTCAGGAGGCTGTTGTTGAATTGCAAGCAGTTTCTAACACTATTCAGACTCAGCTCTCTGAACTAAAGCTTCTTTTAAATGTGGATCAAACCAAGGTAATGCTCTTTTCAAAAGCTAAAAAGACACCAGAGCCTGTTTTAGATGTTGTAACTACGCAAGGAACAAAACTTGAAGTTGTTGCCTGTTACAAATACCTGGGTATCTGGCTTGATGATTGTCTCTCTTTTAAACTTCATGTCAATAACCTGCTTAAAAAACTGAGGGTTAGGCTAGGGTTCTTCTACAGGAACAAGTCCTGTTTCTCACTTGAGGCCAGGAAAAGGCTCTGTGACCTTTGACCTGTGCTGGACTATGGGGATCTGGTCTATATGAATGCACCTGCCCATTGCCTGGTCAAGTTAGATGCTGCGTATCACAGCGCTCTGAGATGTGTGATAAACTGTAAAGTATTAACCCATCACTGCACCCTGTATGCAAGGGCTGGTTTGCTTTCACTAACTGTACGGAGGCTCAGTCACTGGTACATTTTTATAGACAAAGCCATGCTAGGGAAACTTCCATCTTATATCGGCTCCCCGATCTCACGGAGAATTGTAAGTGGCTACTGCCTGAGATCGCATGCTGTGGTTTTATTAAATGTGCCAACAGCTAGGACTGTCTTAGGGAAGACAGCTTTTAGATGCGCAGCTCCTCTGTCTTGGAATAGTCTGCACATTAAATGGAAACTGAACAATCTGGTGTCACTAAATGTTTTTAAAGCTCGGTTGGATGCTACTCAATCAGAAGCTGTTGGTACCTGCACATGTGGATAATTATGTAAATGATGCTGTATGATGTCCTTTTGTTGTTCTGTTTATGGTTTTATGTTTCATGTGGAACTACTTGAGCAGGTCTCCCTTGGAAAAGAGATCAATGATCTCAATGGGATTTTATCTGTATAAATAAAGGTTTGAAGTGAAAATGAAATTGGACTTTTGTCTGTTTTGTTTAGGTTATGACAAATGGTCCATATCGTCAGTTAGCTGAGTTTCTTCCCGTTAAGTGGGTATGACGCATTAATAGGTTGTTAAATGTTAAGAAGCCCTGAGACACAGTTTCGTGAAAATGGTTTTGTTTGCCCCCGCCGGCAGGGGGCTATCGGGCTTAACAGGTTAACGGCTTTGTATGTCTCTTCAGCCTTCTTTCTTTCAGAAGTTGCAATTAAATTTCACACCGATGGGGGATCTTGTAAAATTAAGATCCATGGCTCAGTAGCCAGGGAGAGGTCCCAACATTAACATACAATGAAGATGAATCAGAATGTTCTGTACACTAAACTATGTGATTCATCACTTGTGTTCCTGGGAAAGCAGGGCCTTCAAACGATTGTACTTTGAGGGAAATTATGCATTATTGTTCAATTCATAACAACAAGGTATACATGTGTCATTTGACACATAATAAAACAACTGTTTGCATATTACATAATTATATTACAAGACAAGCATGTGTAAGCCTGGTCACACCCTGCATGAGATTAGTTGGAGAAGACAGTATGATCATTCAAAGCTGGACGCATGGACTTGCATAAAGGTGAGTGAAGCAGTCTTTGAAGGGTCACAGCGGGACATGCATTGTACTTAGTACTCAGTGTGGAAAGCAGAACTGTGGATTTACATGTTGCTATATGATCCTGAACAGAAGTGCAGATAAGATGTGAGGAGAGCACAGGGTGTGTCAGTATGACCCTGTGTCAGCCACGTCATGTGTCTGGCTGGAGTTGAAGCTGCGAGGAGAGGCAGTGAGACAAACAAGGCTTTAGAAATCCACATAAACTGGAGGGGTGGGTGCGTTGTAACAGAACAGGCTTTGTTAGCAGTACTTGCCACTCTCACAAACACATATGCAGACAATACTCACAGTTTGTGTGCATGTACGGTACATATTGTAGTTTCATGCATTCATTCTCAATTAGATCATTGCTAATGGAATTTGTCCGTGTTCTGATTGGCACGTGTGGTCAGCAGTGCATTGGTTGGTAGGAGATCCCTGAGAGCAGACGGAATGAAGGGAAACAGTTGTGGACCTTAAAACCAAAGGCACACTATAACGCTTGGTACGATGCTGGGGGGTTCAGAGTTTGTTGCTAATTTTCCGTGGGTTTGTTACCATGAAAAACTAGCTGATATAGCATTTCTCAAAACAGCATCTCTAAAGTGTAAAATGTGGTGCAATGCTGTTTCTTTCTGCTGACCAGTAGCAGATGTGTGCAGTGTGTGTTCTCCAGCTGTACAGTGTGTGCATACACTCCCTTGTTCTGCATGTGGCAGTGCAGCTTGCTCCACTCTGAAGTCATTGGCTGCTGCTTGTGAAATACTTGAGGAAGTGGAAACCTAATTGAAGTCAAACTATTTGTTTCACAATTTTAGAGCCTTCAGTGTTTTTGTTAAATTCTGTTACATTTTTTATCCTTAGACAGTTTAGATTTAGACAGTCCTTTAAGAAATACATCTTTACCTTTGATCTAACATGTGTTTTAAATTGAAATCCAAAGTGCTGGTGGTTATTGACACAAGCTGACTGTGTGTTTTGACAGAGGACAGCATCTCTCTGTCAGCTCCCTGTGGAGGGGCTCAGAGACCCCCTGCCTCCTCAGTGGAGATGCTACATGTCTCCACAAGGCTGCCGATACTACGTCAACACCTCAAGCAACGGTAAGAGTCAATGAAGTAAATAGTCAAGGACACATTTTTAAGATGTATTTCCAGAACATAACCCCCCTCTCTGTTTATGTACGGGTAACAGATTCCTCTGCTAACAGCCCATAAGCCAATACTCAACTAGGCTGTCGTTTAAATATTGCATATATTATATATATAGATATAATGACCTGCTCCTTCAAATCAAATCAAGCTTTATTTATATCGCACCTTTCACAGTGGTAACACAAAGTGCTTCACAAAAAAACATAGACAATTCACAAATAGAAACAATACTATCTCTCCCTTCTAGGTTAATAATCAGTGTAACTCATAGCTTTGCGATATACACTGTATACATTGATAGTATGTATGCATACATACACACACAATACACATTTTTTAAAGAATAATAAAATACAATTCAGTTAAAAGTCCAATTTTTAAAAGGAGGTGGGTCTTGATTTTGTCATCTTAAAAGTGTGATCGCTCTCTGCTGCCTCAGATCCTCTGGATGCTGTACCACAGCCACATTTCTGTGATAATAAAATGATGCTCACTGTGGGTCTTTGTTTTACCTTTTGTGTACGATTTAAAAGGCCAGTACCAGAACACTTGAGGGTTCTAGAGGGCTCATAGGTTAGAAGCAAATCCGAGAAACTAGCTATGCCCAAGACCACAAAGAGTTCTCATTCATAACACTCCGTTCGATGTCTCACTATGGGATGCGCCTCATCGCGGAGCAAACAGAAGCATCAATCTCATTACGACAATCCTGATTGGCTGGTGATCTTGACGTCAGTGTCAGGGAATCAGCCCCTATAAGTAGCTTGTGCCACGACGCATGCGTCATTCAAACACCTCTTCTCGCTTCAGAGCACATCTCTATAGTAGCCGGACAAGCCTATCGGTCCACAGACTGAACCCAAATATCCATTTCGGTCGACGGGCGCTCGCCGGCGACTCCTTCTGCTTTGCAGGAAGATGGGTAATACTAACGCCAGTTAGTATCGAAATCGACCTCGCCCTTCTCTTCCCCTGAAAGTAAGGTAGGTCTGATTTTTTCAAGCTAGCAACACACCTGTTGCTAGCTCGCTCCCTCACTATCGACACCACGGTAGCAAGGACATTTTTTATTTTCTCTTCCCCACGGAGGAGGAAAGGATTAAAGGAGCATACAGATGTAGCGCTTCATTTCAGACGCCTACCCGTGCGGGTCCGTGATCGGCACGGGGTGGGCCCCTGCTGAAAAGGAAAACCCCCCCGCACAGGACTTGAAATGCCCCCTTGATAAATAAATGTAATTTTAATGAAACCAGCTGCAATGGATCATGGATCCACCAGGGGGAGCCGTGCAAAGCTGCCACACTGGAACTCATGTGAAATAAACAGCTGATAGATCTACAGGTATCTGATCGGATATTTGTTAAGATCCATATGTCATGGATAGGATCATATTCGGTGCTAAATAAGAGACATGTAATCATTTACAAAACATCACCATGTTTTTATTTAACAAACATAATGTTGTTTAATTCACGTAGGCCTAGGTGTAAGTACAAAACATCGCTATGTTTTTTCATCAGGAAATGCAGCCCGGCTCAAACATACGGCGATGTCCTCTCACAGTACCATGGAAAAGTGAAAGTGACCAGAGAGGAGTGATGATTGGTTAACGCGGGGTAACATTTCAGGGTAAGCCAATCAGAGACAGAGTTGGGGCGGGTCTTGCCTTATGGGGAAAATACACAGACACACAAACACTTGCTAACACACACACATACACGGCAACGCCCACCACCATCATACACACTATGGCAGATGCAAGTATCAGCGAGAGCAGCAGCGCATTTACAACTTGGAGATATAACCACTATTTTGAATTTGTGGGGATAAAGGACAAAATATTATGGTCAAATGTAAACTGTGTGCTGGACAGAAAGCATTGTCCACATCAAATAACAGCAATGCCAATCTCCTGGAGCACCTAACTAATGTACATGAGGCTATAAAACTAGTCGCCAAAGACCCCACCGTCTCAACCACCGGCAGTGACCCAGATGGAGCAACACCATCTAAACAGCCAAAAAACGATTTTTTTAAATCGCCACATGTCACCCAGAGTCAACTAAACAGATTGATTGCTGAAAATAGTTTGTTTGTCTTCAGTGTCAGTCTGACAGTTTATTATTTATGTAATTGTTACACTGCCAATAGAGTGTAGTTGTTGTTAATGTGTACACTGTGGTGATTGACATTATTCACCCACGGATCTATGGGTTGGGATATTGTTCTGCACGGACATTTTAATGAACCGGACTTCCTGTTTCCGCGGGTCTTCGCTTCCCGGGAATGAAGTTGTGTACAATGGTTTTCTGATGCTAAATAAAAGTCTAGCTTGTACCTTTGATACCCCGCCTCCGACTCCCATCTCTCGGCACCACAACACTGCCAAAAGAGTGTAGTTGTTTTTCAAATCAAGTTTTATTTATATAGCACATTTATAAACGATTTTTGGTCGAGCCAAAGTGCTGTACATATAATAAAAATAGCCTACAGTAGAGATACTTTACAGAAAATACAACAGCACATATTGTTTTAGTTTTTATTTCATATTGCACTACTTAGAACTTGATTGTTGAGGCTACAATAAAGATGCCTGCTTTATTGTTATTGCACAGATTACAGGTACTGAGACAACGAAATGCAGTTTAGCTTCTAACGGTGCAACAAGCAGTAAAGTGAAAAGTAATGGACACAATCTACAGAATCAAATATAGAATGAATTGAATGATAAATAAACAGTGAGCCTGTGAGCAGTATTAACAGTGTGCATGAATATGCTAAGATACATAAAGTATGAAAACGGTAAGCAGTGCAAGTATAGTATAAAATATATAGATATTAATTTCATGATAAACATTGTGGAACAATGATGACAAATGTGAATGGAATGGAAGTGGCGACGTAAAACTAACACAAAACACAAATCTTGAAGCCCCCACCCCCCATGTTGCCTGTGTTGTATTCTGCAAACTCTTTGTTTAAAACTAATTGGCCATCGGAATGTGTGGAGTAAGTCTCCCAAGCACATTCCACAGCTCTCCTCCCCCCCCTCCTGTGATCTTCCAACCCCCAGTCTGTAGGTTTGTGTTTGCATATTTCAGTGTTAATGTTGGCAGCTGTTTTTGATTTAGTCTTAGTCTTTCGACGAAAAATGGTTATTAGTTTTAGTCACATTTTAGTCATTCCTATCCTTCGTAGTTGTAGTCTAGTTTTAGTCGACGAAAACTCAAAACATATTAGTCTAGTTTTAGTCGACGAAAACTCAACGTTTTAGTCTACTTTTAGTCGATGGAAAATTACTTTTTAGTCAACTTTTAGTCAAAATGTGTCTCTATACTCTCTGAACGCTCCGTCCCCGGCAGATCTCTGTGTCCGCTGCAGCATGTCTGTTAGGCCCCGCCCCCCGCACACAGAGAGAGACACAGGGAGATCGCTCTTCTGGAGTGAAGAGAGTGGAAATAATGATATTGCAAGTTAGAAACGTAAGATGCATTTTGACAGACAAGATGGACACTTGGGGGAAAATATGCTGCTTTTTGAATGTCCGATAGTCCACCATTAACACCTTAGTCCCGTTTCGACTCATCAACGCAAACTAAATATACATTTCGTCATAGTTTTCGTTGACGAAATTAACACTGGCATATTTAAACTGTCGCACTTTCTGTTGTTTCTATCGCGCATTTCCAGTACGAAAGGGTCTGTGCCGGAAATATCAAACATTTAATAAAAGTGAAAAACAATGAACAAGACTTAACGTATTCATCATAATTAATTGTATTTATTTCGTTTGGATGTAGGATTTTTGACTTTGTTTAGAGCAGTGATCTTCTCTGCAGCAGAGAGCTAAGCGCTGTCAGACCGGACCAAACCCTGAAAAGTATTATCATCTGAAAGTAATCATTATGTTATTAACCCTTTGGAGTCCTGGGCTAATTTGGCCGTTTGATTACCTCACCCCCTCCCTGGTAAATACATCCTGTCGAGCAGAATCTACAGTTTCCAGTATTTTCTGTTTTGTAAAATGATAAAATATGTGCTTCCATTATTCATACTTCTGAAATATATCTGTATTAACTTTATATCATCGTATATCCGTGTTTATTGGGTCTTTTTGCATGAAACAAAGACTGGCATATAGTTTCAAGCCAGTACTTTCGACAGAAATACACATATACATCCTGTTGAGCAGGATCTACAGTTTCCAGTATTTTCCGTTTCGTAAAATGATCAAATACGGCGAAGATATTCAAATATGTGCTTCCATTTTTCATACTTTTGAAATGTATTAACTTTATATCATTGTATCTCCGTGTTTACTGGTTATTTTTGCATGAAACAAAGACTGGGATATAGTTTCAAGCCAGTACTTTCGACAAACACACGGCAATGTTGTCCGGACTGTTGTTTTTATGCGGCACCGGCTTGAACAGGTCATGTGATTTGATCACGCCGGCGTGACGGTCGACTCCAAAGGGTTAATATTAAATACATTAAGTATTTTTACAACTTGTATTTAGAAATACTCTGTTGTAATTATTGATGCATAAATGTGTTCATCCATTCAATGTGGCATCTGCTATAATGGGGTTAATGTATGATATTACTTAATAATACAATACATTATAATATATGATATGATAATTACATTTTAGTTTTATTCATTTCTTATTTCATAGTTTCTCATTATTATTATTTGTATCGCTCATCTTATTTTTGATTTTATTAATCTGTGTGAATCTGTGCTGTCCTGTTTTTCACTCTCACCCTGTTGTTGTTTGAACTAATGAATTTCCTCACGGGATTAATAAAGGTCCATCTTATCTTAATGTATAAATGGATTTACTTCAATATATTGTACTGTGTAAAAACACCCCAACAATATTACAAGAAATATACTGCATAAAGCAAACTATATACTTTATTTGATCTAAAATATTGATGTTTTTTCATTATAGTAGCTTGTGAAAACCATACAGTCAATGGTAAATGGACTGTACTTATATAGCGATTTATCCAGTCTTTAAGACCCCTCAAAGCGCTTTACATACTACATGCCGTTCACCCATTCATACTGAGCAGTGTATGTTAGGACATGCACTAACATACACATTAACACACTGTTGGCCATGCCATCGGGAGCAACTCAGGGTTAAGTGAGTTGAAGGCGTCCTGAACTTGGGCCTCCTCCAGATGTTCCCAGTTCACCCGAACTACACGTTTGGGCTTACCAGGTCTATCCAGAGGCTTCACCCGCCACTCGACCCAACTCACCATCAGATGGTGATCAGTTGACAACTCCGCCCCTCTCTTTACCCGAGTGACCAAAACATACGGCCTCAGGTCCGATGATACGATAACGAAATCGATCATGGACCTTCTGCCTAGGGTGCTCTGGTACCACGTACACTTATGAGCATCCTTATGTTCGAACATGGTGTTTGTTATGGTCAATCCGTGACTAGCACAGAAGTCCAGTAACAAACCACCACTCCGGTTCAGATCAGGGGGGCCGTTCCTCCCAATCACGCCCCTCCAAGTGTCTCCATCATTGTCCACATGTGCGTTGAAGTCTCCCAGCAAGATTAAAGAGTCCCCTTCAGGAGCCCCATACAGGACTCTTTCCAGGGTCTCCAAGAAGGCCGTATACTCTGAACTGCTGTTGGGTGCATAAGCACACACAACAGTCAGAGTCAGATGACTTGTGAGTATCCCCACACCCGCCCGGCGCCTCACACCTTGAGTCCAACCCCTATCCAGAAGTAAGGTCCCAGAGCCGACGCTGTGCGTAGAGGTGAGCCCAACCAGATTCAACTGGTAACGCTCCACCTCCCGCACAAGCTTCGGCTCCTTCCCCCCCCAGAGAGGTGACGTTCCACGTCCCCAAAGCCAGCTTCTGTCGCCCGGTTTTGGTCCGTCGAGACCCTCCGCTTTCACTGCCACCTTTCTGGCAGCGCACCCGACCCCATCGCTGTTTCCCGTAGGTGGTGGGCCCGTGGGACGGAGAAGCGGAGGTGTTGCCCACGTTGCCTTTTCGGGCTGGGCCCGGCCGGGCTCCGTGGCAAGCCCGGCCACCAGACGCTCCTCCGGGCCGGGTATCCTCACTTCTTGTGTCGTCTTTCATGAGGTCTTTTGAACCAATCTTAGTCTGGCCCCTTGCCTGAGACCAATTTTCCATGGGAGACTAGGGGTGTTGAAAATAATCGTTTTTACGGTGTATTGCGATGCGGACGTGGACGATTCGGTCTCGATGCAGTGACGGAAGATAATCGGTTATAGCGTAGTAACGTTGCTTCCTGATTTTCCGGCCGCGGCTTTACTATAACGTTTTTTCTGTCACTTTAATATCAAATCGGTCGGTGACGCAGAGATCAGGGAGCAGACGTGACAGCGGCACAGCAACACGGAGCAGTCTGCTTTATCCACCAACACCAGAACACCAGTCCAGAACCGACAGCAGAACGACCCGCTCCGAATCACTCTGTGTCGCTGCGGCTCAGAGACACAGACAGGAATTTATGTTTTTCAAAAATAATCGCGTTACAATCATGTCAGGTTTTTGGTGGATTTAATTAAGTTTTGGATTGCAGAGTATGAATGTCCTCTAGCAATTTTCAGACGATATATACGTGTGTAAAGTTTGTGAAGGCAGGAGGAAAAAAGCTTCCGCGATCACCGTCTCCTCTCCGTTCCTCCAAGCCCCGCCCCCTCCCTGAAAATAATGAGTGACAGGCTGATAGTGACCCGATAGAAACTTTGTTTCACTTAATCACTGAGATTTAATGAAGCTAACTTAGTCTCATACATGCATGGGCTTTATGTAACAGTGAGACAGAGAATGTAAGTGTGCACCCACATGCAGTATTTTAGTTTGTATATGCTGTTGTAAATACTCCTGTTGTCTGCTGTGTTCAGACTCAAGTCCTGTGTGTGAAGCCTCATTCAGGACCTTCAGTGTCCTTTAACAGCAGGTCGTTGCTAGAAGCTGCAGCTAGACTGCAGGAGCATTAGCTTTTTGTTTTTGAGGATGGAACAACTTCACACACGGAGGCTAGACCTATACAATTCATTTATTTTGGTTTATAAATGAATGTCAAGACATTTATGTTATTGATTTCTGAAGCACTTTCTAAATAATAAAAAGAGAGTTCATATGTATTTACTGCATGTATGCATTGATGAAAAATAAGCCATGTGCATTAATATAGAAAATTGAGGATGCAACGCATTGGTATGAATCGTGATGCACCGGGATGCACCGGGATATCGAACCGAATCGAATCGTTAACAGGATAATCGTAATCGAATCGTGAGACCAGTGAAGATGCACAGCCCTATGGGAGACCCTACCGGGAACACAAGGTTCCAGACAACACAGCCCCCAGGTTCATCAGGGCACACAAACCTATCTACCACGGTAAGGTGCTGGTTCTTCAGATTACACATTTATATACAGTGTAATTCAAATATGTCACTACTTTTGTGATCCTAAGACTTTGGTAACCAAATCTAAAACACCAAAACAATTCGATCACATGAGTACATTTGTGTTCTCACAAGAGTTTTGACGATTTTCCGAAATCGGATGTCAGATTTGAAGCTTTTGAGCTACTTATCTCATCAAACAGTGCTCTAAGGTGAGTAATATGCATATATAGCAAGACCAGAGATTGTCCTGAACATTTTTATATGTAACACATGGGGTGCCATGTTAGAAGAAATACATTTAAAAGGTGATTTAAGAAAACCTCTAAAAATCGAGAAAATACCCTTAGACTCCAGAGGGTTAAGCAGGAGAAGGATCATTTCCAAAAGCTAGACGTGCGCTAGAACAAAGGAGTTTCTCAAAGAGAAATAAATAGTTTTTTTCTTCTGCATGTTAATTAAAACAGTAGCATAATCTATATCCTGGCTCCTTAACATTTTTGCTGAGGGCTCAGAAAACGCAATGAATTTGGCTTTCAGGAAGATGGCGTGGATATGTAGACTATCATTCAGTCCTAGTCATTTACATCCATTTAATTCAAATGTACACTCATACATTATGAGTATTAACTATTTATACAGTTGATCTCTCAGTTGATCTCTCAACTGTATACATAGAAACTATTATCATATATGCTCTGTTTGGCCAACTTTCAGAAAACTGTCTTTAATTGTGATGTAAATATTTGTTTTTAATGGGATTTTTACTGCTTTCCCGTTGGCAAGTCACACAAAGGACTTTCTCTGAGGTAAGTAGATTATGATGTATGTCTTTGCATTAGTACCCTATATTTCTTAAAATATTGAGTTTTATTACAATTTAATGGAGGAATATTATGTCTTTAGAGCCAGTGAGTTGATGCTGTTATTATGATATATTATTATAGTCAGTGGCTTCAGGTCACGCCCCGATCGGACGAAAAATAGCTTTTGTTTTTCTTTATTAAATAATAAATCTGATTTGTACAGCATTTTAGTAGGATAGTAGTATTTTAAAGTGTCAACAATATAATAAATCAAGTTTCACTTTAGTTTTTCAAGTAACTCAACTCTAACTCACTCACTCAGCATCATCAAGGTTATCTTTTAGGAATATGAGCATGTCCACATTTCCAGGTAGAAGCTGGGATGTTTGGGCGTTTGCAATATCCCCTGCTGTGGAAAAAACTCTCTTGCTTGGTACTGATGTTGCTGGGACAGAGAGATATGCTTTGGCCATGGGTGACAGCAGTGGGTCAAACTGTGCATTGTCTCTCCACCACTTCAAAAACAATACAGTGTTTACAGAAGGTGAGGCTTATTGACAGAGATATAAATATACTGTTGGTACTTGTCAATGCTTCTAGGTATGTACATGTAGCCCTGTAAATACGATGTCCTTTTGTGTTCTGTTGTTTTATGTTCATGTTGTAACCTACTTGCTGCCGTGTTGGACAGGTCTCCCTTGAAAAATAGATCGATGATCTCAATATCTGGTTAAATAAAGGTTTAAAAAATATATATATTTAAAAAAGATTGTGGTAGATTTTGTCAGTCTCACGACGGTATTGACACATTTATTTACCGCGATATTCGATATATAGTTACACCCCTAGTGTTTACTAAAATAACATGTATGCAATGTAATAATTTTAACCTGCTTTATTTGGGGAGGGACCTCACCTCCTTTAGGGGGGTCCAGGGGCATGCAGCCCCGGGAAGATTTGTTTTTAAATGTTGAAGTTAAAAGCATCAATCTGGTGCCCTTTGAGCACAACATGAATTTATGGATACAGCTCTCAACACTCAGATGAAAGGGAGCTGTATACTTTTCAATAATCCAAACATCTTTAGAATATGATCACAACCAATAACAAATCATTTAAACTGGTTTATTCTTATTTTATGTTACCTAGTTAGCATTCTTTCATCACTCTCCTTTTAAACTGTTTTTTTGTTTTACTGTCCTATAGTACACATTGGAATGATTTGTTAATTTTCTTTTTACAACTATATTAAATAGATAAAGGTGTGCTCTCTAGCTCTCTGTCTCGCTCGCTCACAGAGGCTGTGTGCTCCTCTGTGGCGATGACGGCTTGCGTTAAAAGATAATAATAAACATAGGCCTATTTGTAAAGTGGGGGGACACAAACGGGATTTCGAAAAGTGTCACGGTTAAACTCCTTATGAAGTGGTGAGCTCCGCTCCACATTGCTTTTCTTCCCGACTGCAACGCACGTGTGCGTGCGTGTGTGTGTGTGTTTCACATGTGTGTATGAGAGGTTTTTAAATATCTCTGTAAATTATTTTGGTTTCAGTTGTGTGTGTGTGAGCAGGCCATCGGATTGGCCATCGGGAGTATCGGGAATTTTCCCGGTGGGCCGCTGCCGTTGGTGGGCCGCTGCCGTTGGTGGGCCGCTGCCGTTGGTGGGCCGCTGCCGTTGGTGGGCCGCTGCCGTTGGTGGGCCGCTGCCGTTGGTGGGCTGCTGCCGTTGGTGGGCCGCTGGCTCTTGCATAGGTGGCCCGTGGACTTTCACAGCGCCGGTACCGCACCCGCCACCGCACCCGCCACCGCACCCGCCACCGCAAACACCGCAGCGGCTCTGTGAAAGTCCACCGCCGTTGCAAGTCTCCGGCTGTAACAGTCCACTACTGCCCGCGAGGACCCAGGTTCGATTCCGGCCTGAGGTCCAAAAAATGTATTTAAAAAAAAATAATAATCTCCCGTTCATCGCATCCATTCGCGACCCACCTATCACATCTCTGCGCCCCACACTTTGAGAAACGCTGGGTTAGGGTATAAAACATAAGAAATATGGAACACTGTAAGATCTGTTTAACTGCTGACTGAAGTGCCAAGTATGCAACCATTCACTTTCAATGTGAACACTGTGACAAGAGTATGACAGCTGGTAGGCATTCCGGTTTCCTAATGCCCCCCCCTTCTCCTTAACACTCCACCAGAAACGACATGGGAGAGACCGTCCAGTGCCCCTGGGACCCCAAACACCTGCCTCTGCCTCAGACCCCCCCTGCCAATAGGTAGGGTCTGCAGTGTGTCAGCACCCTGTTCAGCAAACACACTTCCTGTGACTCATCTCTGCCCTGCTGGGAGGCCTCCTCCATTTCTGTTGGTTACGTTTTCATCAGTTGCTAAATATTTAGGAAGGAAGTTGAACCAAACGTAATGGTGAATTTATGAATAGTTAGTGGAACCCAATCAAGATCTCTATTATTTATCTGTGCTTGCCTCATATAAGATATAATATACACACAACGAGAAGGAAACGTTCATCCTGGATCAGCAAATGTTACAGCCAATCAGCACCAAATAACTAAGGACTTTCTCTTTCCCTCTCACCCTCTTTCTCTCATTTCTCTCCAGTAAATGGATTTCACTCAAGTGGTAGTCCGTTGCATCATGTGGAACATTCACACAACAGTGTGATTAGGAAAAGCAGTTCAGAGCCACAGGTAAAGCCATTTAACAAATCCTTTTCCTCTACCACTGGTCAAACCTCACCCAATGAGCTTTATGGGGCTGACACACATGGTAAATGGACTGCATATATGTAGCGCTTTATAGAGGGAGCATCAACTGCAGGGGTTGGGATCAAACCCACAACCTTCCAGTGGAAGGACGACCTGCACTGCCTCACAGGCACAGTTGCCACAATTGCTTGAATGACCCGATTTGGCCTCAGGAGGTCAAACATTGCCAATCAATACAGTTCTTCAGGAAAATAGCAAGCTGGCTGCCAGATGACACACAGACGCTGTGGAGCTTGATGACATATTTGGCTGATTAATAAGATTGATCTTAGCTCTCACAATTTCCAGGACTATTAAAATACACTGTTTTTAAGGGTCGCCTTTCAGACAGCTTAGGGCCCAGTGACAGACATTTACCTGAGCATCATTCTCAGGGGGTTGACCAGCTTTTCTTCTGCTGTCTGTTTCAAGAATATGATATTTCAAGGGTCTCTTTCTTGGGGTGTGGGCAAATAGCTCTATAGTGCCCGCTACCAAGTTGCTAACAGTTAGCCTCTCAGCAGTATTGTAAATCCAACAGGAAGTTAGTCATCTTCTGGGCTTTTGAGAACTTAGAGTTGCTTTGGCAGGGGCTCTGTCACTAATAAATCCTCAGTGTCTGTCTGACCTCAGTTCCAGCTCTCCTGTGTGCTCCTTGTGTTCCAGTTCTTTGCTCCAAGAATCTCATCACATCAGTCATTTTCTATTTTATGTGCAGTCCTTGGCCATTTTTTACTTTTCACATGCCGCATTTGAACAAGCTCCTCCTACGGATTTCATCAAAAAAACCAACATCCAAGTGTGTGTGTGTGTGTGTGTGTGTGTGTGTGTGTTACACAGGGTTTTGACAGAGTGTCCTTCTCTCTGCAGAGCCCGGGATCAACGTCGGCCACCAAGAAACAGAACAAGGAAACTACAGTCACGGTGAGTGTGGAGGATAACAGGAACTCTGACCTCTGAACCCCCCCTGACCCCTCCCTGCCTCTCTACAGTAGCCCTGAAGGAACACATTTGATCCCATCAGAGAAAGGCTTCAGTATTTTTTCGCTCTTAGTTTAAAACCACAAGCTGGAGACATTTTCCAGGTTGAGTAACATGGAATTTCTTGAGATTAGCATGATGATAAAGAGCAGATATTTTTCCTGCATATATTTAGCTATTTAGCGCATTTCCACTGCAACGCGGTAGCCCCGTTTAAGCGTCCCTAAGCGTCCTCGCTCAGGCCTCGGGCTGCCTCGCTGGCCGTCCGAGGCCGTGGCGCATTCCCATTACAGTTTAGGACCTGGGGTAGCAACGCAGTGTAGGCGGGGCGTCGGCTTTTTGGGCGGAGCGACGCTGGGTAAAACTGCAGTGGCGTCATCTTCAATGCGACACAACTCACAAAACAATGGAGGATGTGGAAGCGATCGTTTACTCGTTTCTTGTGAAATCCATGGTGCTGACATGCTGTGCTCTGCATAACCTCTGCGAGAGTCATGGAGAGGACTATGATGATGGGTGGAATGCACCAGCAGCAGCAGAGCCTGGGGTAGCAGTGGCTCAAGGTGCAGAGGAGGAGGGCACTGACATCAGAGAGGGTTTGGTGCGCTACCCGAATACCTAAATATGCATTGTATTGCATTCATTGTATTGAACATAAATACATCTTTTTCTTTCATATACATGTGTTTGTCAAATGTTTTAAACAAATGTTATCTGAATTGAATATTTAGTAAATATTTGAATTTCAAGCACCAGTAAGTACTGCCCCATAATAAGAACATTTGAGGAAATATCAGATCATGAAAATAAAATCTTTCTAATAAATTAAGCGAATATCAAAGCTAACTATAAACATAAATACTAAAGTGTAAAACACAGAAAAACTATATTCATAAATGCAAGTGTAAAATAGTGTGGACAATTGTAAACATCTATGGAGGCTAAAGTATCCACAACATAAAATAATATATTAAATATAACCTCGATCTTTCTTCTAGACATGTTAAAAGCTTGAAATGGGTTATAGGTTTCTTTTGTTCTCGTCTTTGAAGTATATAAGGAATGTGTTTGAGTCTCGTAGAACAAGGGTATTACAATTGAGCAATTTCTACATGTATTATGTATTTATCATGTATTCTTAATACTATTACAAAATAAACATGTAATAATGTTTTAGAGGAGGACCTCAAGCAAGCAAACTCAATTTCTTGCTTTAAATCTCTTAAAAGTAAGGGGCTTTTTCCTAACTGATGGTGTTTGTTATTGCTTTATAAATTCATGTATGTTTATATCTTCTCTAAATCAAGATTATGTGAATCTGATTTTTTTCTGTTGGGTGCCATTCATTATCAACAAGAGATAAGATAAAGTCAAAGAAGTACTTTATTGATGGCAGTATACAAAAATAAAAATAAAAAGTGTATCAAAAAGGCATGAAACGAGGAGGAGAGGATCGGGCCCAGCAGGAACGGCACCATGACTGGGCAGCCGACGTGGCCCGTCTCCTCCCTGATACTTCAAAAAACCTTAATAGTTATTGTACATATTATATATTTTTTATCTAGTATTTTTTTTTAAATGTTCATTTTATATTTATTTTTACAATGCCATGTATATTTATGCTGGCTGCAATACAGTTTTACATTTTTTATTTGTATTGTTTAATGGCATGCCTTTTTGATACACTTTTTATTTTTATTTTTGTAAATGTTACTAAGCGAGTAAGATAATAATTAGCAATAAGGAAAACACACAGGACAGGTACAGGTCACACAAGGATATAAGAATAACGTGTATAAACAGAACAACAGTAAGGTGAACTAAAGAAAGTTCTGGCCCTAGATGTTTACAATGATTGTGAAAGTGAATTACATTATGTCCAGCCTGTTGATAATGAATATAAATATATGTATATGATAGGATGTCACACACAACTGTACTAGCTGCTACTAGCCAAGACTTTACTTGTAACAGAGCATTTCCACACAGTGGTATATCTTATTTTAATTACTGTTGATGGATGATCCAAGGTTTAAAAAAACAAAACACAAGTCCAGTCGTTTTGCCATTTCTATTTCTTACCTAGAACCACGCGCTGCGGTGTCGTGATGGCACTCGGTGTCGGTGGTTGAGTTGGTGTCGATTCTTCAGCTGGGGTCCGTTCTGGATTCGATGACGATGTGGACGGAACACTGCCATCACCCGTTGTTCGGGAATGTTCCTCCTCACGAGTCCCAATGTAATCATCTAGAACAGCAAAATGACTTGTTAATTCCACAAACTACTGCAGCACAATACTAAATAGCAACAACAACTATAGAAAATAAAAACTGAACGTAAACAATGGCACATATGGTGTTAGCAAACAATAGCTCTAGCTAAGGCTATCTGCCTAGCCCAGGGGTCTGTAACCTTTTTGACCAAAAGAGCCATTTTGCTCCTTTTTCTAAAAACAATTTTTGTCTGGAGCCGCAAAACACATGTTATAGTTTTTTATTGTTATATCAGACAAAAACTACAGTTTTTTGTATTTATTATGCTATTTATTACATGATATAAAACTGTTAACCTCTAATAAGAAACAAAGAACTCTTATAAGGAGAATTAAAAATAATACACAGGCCTACTTTAAAATAAATTAAACACAGCACTTGGGGAGTCCTCTGCACATTTGAAGGAAAAACAAACATTATTAAAATGGGCCCACTTTGAAATAAATGAAACATATAGCTGCACCCTAAAAAGAGTTAAAGGTAGGGTAGGTAAGAATGCAGAAACCAGCTCGAGTGCGCTAGAATTTGAAAGTACACAACCGGAAAAAATATGCCTCTTCCTTCAGACTTTCTTATAGAGCCCCTCCTCCAACACACACGAACGCGCACATGACCAATGAGGGCACGAGATAAGTTTGTGCACAGATGGAAGGCTGACAGGCAGGTAGGCCATCCAGTTATTTTAGCCGGGCCGGCTCAGATGATTGGTCGTGCTTTTTACAGCGCTACGGCTTCCAGAGATACATTTTTGTATGTATTTATTGTCAAAGCACTTCATATATGCATTGCTATCGGGACGTTAAGAGCATTCCATGGAATATAACAAAAAGTGTTTTCTGAAATAAATGACATACCCCATTGAATTATGACTGAAGATCGTCAGCTGTCTTCCTCTCCCTTGTTGTTCCTCGATACGTACAGGCTGCACCACCGTTGACAACTTCTCTCCACATATCAGACATACCGGTAAACCAGATAACTCTGTCCACGCAGAATTAAATCCTGTGTTCCTCCGGTACTTTTCTTTGATGTATCCATAGCTCGCTCATCGAGCCGGGGGTCAGGTTAGTCGCCTCCAAGAAAAGGCGCTCGCGCGGGACCGTAGCAGGATGTGATGCATATTTTAGTTGACCTAATTGAAACCGTTTTGTTTTTTATTTATGTGTCACAGTATCACCTCAAAATACAACATACGAAACATTTTCAACCATGCAACAAAATATAAATAGTCCTACAAATACTTTTATCTTATTTCCTTCTTATTTTTGTCCAAGCTCAAGGGAGCCAGAGCAGAGGGCTCAAAGAGCCGCATGCAGCCCGTGGGCGGCGGGTTGACGACCCCTGGCCTAGGCTATCTGCCTTAGCTAGCTATGTAGCTCTTCGGGGCTCCATAAAAGCATGGGTTGTCGAACATTAATGTAAGGATAAAATAGACTTCTTTGTTAGAAGTGAGCGTACCTTGCAGGAACTCCAGTAAAGCCGTTGCAGAGTCCAGGCCTCCCTCCCTCCCAACGTTGGCCGGTCTATGGCCGTAAATCTGGTCCAACAAGTCGAACCACTTCCATTGTTTGCGACCCGCACCACTCGTGTTGTTGTTGTCCTTTACTTGGCGATATTCACTCTTCATCTTTTTTAGTTTTTCCCTACACTGCAGGAAAGTCCTCGAAAATCCGCGCTCGGACATCTGTGCAGAGACATCCTGGAACACTTTCACATTTTGCCTTGTTTTGTCGAGCTCCCGCTGGAGTTTATCATCCCGCAATAAGATGAAGGAATGTCGTCACCTCCTCGGTCGACCACGGTGTGCTTTTCTTAACAAACGTAGCCATGTTTGAAGCTCCTCCGTTTACAAAATGCTGTTTATAAAAATGCTGCAAGCTTGCTTCTAAATATATATGCGACGCTAGGGATGAACTCGCGCGCGATCTTGTGACGATTCTCTCTGACCAATCAGCAGTCGAGAGTGTTGACGTTACAGCCCTGGCCTGGTCTGATAGAACCACGATTTTATGGGGCCGGTGTCGCGGGGGCTGCTGCTGCACCCGCCGGGGCCCCGGGGGCTGCGGATGAAGTAGGGATGAATATCGTGAGAGATGAAATAGGGACTGTAGAGAGTGTGGTGAGTGTGGGAGGAAAACATGTGGAAACAGGTAAACGGGTGGGAGATGATGTAGCGGGACAGGTAAGGACCGGGGCTGTGGGACAGGTGGAGGCTGATGGCACACAGCAGGAGCTGCCGTCTGGCTCTGGGCGGCAAAAAGAGCTTCAACAGGCTGAAGACAATAATGAGGTGACAGAGATGGACACAGACGGTGAGGGGATTCTGACTGTGTTTCAGCTGCAGATAGTCTCTCTCAAAACGCACAGATATATTATTTGGAAGAGATTCATGTCTTTTTAGATGAGTCTTTTGGCAAGGCAGTGGATGAGAGATTCTTTTTCCCTGACCAGTGTTGTGCTAGTTACTGACAACCAGTAACTACTGTAGTTACCATTGCTAGTTACTTCATTTCAAAAGTAACTTACTTTTAATTACACCAAAAAGTAATGCGTTACTGTGAAAAGTAATGTTTTAGTTACTTAAAAAAGGGCTCCCATTATATTAATGCCCTTATAGCCTTCATTTCAGTACTGTTATTGCATTGGAGAATAATACAATCTGTTGATCAACTTGACATGCATTATATGCAATCTGGATAGCATCGATAATAGCTGGCTTTACATTTTTGTACATTCTTTCTCCAGGTAGTTGGAAAAGGTTTTCCGTTCCATATGCTGTGTGCCGCCCGAACATGCTATCGTGCTAACTAGCTCCCTGAAAGCGGGTGACTCCACTGTAGCAATAGCCTGCATGTGTTCTACAACATACCGTGCAATGGCTTTATCGACTTTCCCTGGCTAGCAGTCCCTTGGTTAAAATCCAGCCGTTGTTGCTTAGATGCAGGTGCAGGTGGAGGTGGAGGTGGAGGTGCAGGTGGAGGTGGAGGTGCAGGTGGAGGTGCAGGTGGAGGTGGAGGTGCAGGTGGAGTGGCGTCGGCTGAGTCTCTGTGGTCTTAGCTACTAGCTTCGTCCCAGCATGTTGTCTCTGCAGATGAGAGATGTGAATGACTGGTTCGGGCAGTAGATAGGCTCTTTGACCCGCCAGGACACAACTTACATTTAACTAAAACGTTCTTTTCTTTGTGCTCGACAAAAGTGAAATAGTGAGAATATCTCCAGGTGGAGAAACTCGACTTGAGCTCCGCCGCCGCCATGATAGTCTTGTTGGTAAACAACACAAACACGCCCACAGCGCGTCTCCGCATGTGACACAGGAAGTATCCAAGTACATTTACTCAAGTACTTAAGTACAGTTCTCATCTCTGTTCGCCTGGCTGTTGACTATATAAAAAAACTAACGGAGTAACGCACCATGTAGTAACGGTAACTGAGTTACTGAATTTAAAAAGTAATGCGTTAGAGTACTAGTTACTGCAAAAAATAACGGCGTTACAGTAACGTGTTACTTAGTGCTGGAGTAGCCTCTCTAAATGTTAAGATGTGATCCAGCACAGAGATAGTGGCAGGTAGAGCCTTGATGGTGAAAGTGGAACTGTTAGAGTTCTTTTTCACTTGTATTAATGTTTATGCACCCAATCAGGGCCCTGCACGTGTATCTGTGTTTCAGTTATTAAAAGATGAGCTAGACACTAGTGTACAGGGGGAGTGTGTTATACTGGGGGGGGTTAGATGTATTCGTTGTTCTCGCGTCCAGGAGAGAAGCTTAACATAAGGAGACTAATGGAGTCTCTGAAAGGGTTCAAATTGGTTACTTTAATCAAATAGCGTGGTAATGAAACAAACAGAAGGTGGTGGGGGAGACATAGCAGCTGTTTGTCTGGCAGTGGTTCCGGTTGGAAGCGAGCGAACAAAGCTCCGTCACCCAAGGGTGTAACTTTGGTTTGAGAAGTGGGGGGGGGGACAAAACAGGGGGTCCTTCGCAATGAAAAATGTTCTCGATTTAATTCCATTTCCTGCCTTTCTACAAATATATTAGGGACTATAGTGTTAACAAATCCAAGAAAAATGTGTAGTGTATATAATGAGTGTGCACACTTATCTAGTATCCTATCCATGTGAACCTGTCTTATTTGTGATTACCTCACATCCTCTATGGGGGTCCGGGGGCATGCACCCCGGGAAGATTTTTTTCTTACAATTGAAGTTAAAAGCATCAATCTGGTGCACTTTGAGGGCAACATTAAGAGATTTATGGATAAAGCTCTCAACACTCATATGAAACAGAACTGTATATATTTAAAAAAAAACATGAGAATATGCTCACAACGAATAACAAGTATTTGATGAACTCCCCTATCTTTATCTTACCTAGTCTGCATTCTTTCTTTTAATGTATGCATATTTTAATAATCACTCCCCTTTCAAACTGTGTTTTTTTTAAATGTTTGTACTGACCTACAGTATAGTACACATTGGAAGGATTTCTTAACTTATTTTATATACAACTAATATTACATAGATGGACATATTTGTTTACATAGATGACCAAACCGTTTGAGACCCACTGAGATAACTTGGAGTCCTTTACCTCCCTGAGCTGACGTTATCTCTCTCAGTCCGACAGGAGAGGACTCTCCCTCTCCTTATTGTTGAAACAGCTTGTAATCTCCGTTAGCTCCGAGCTAGCACCAGATGCTAACAACTAGTGATGGCAGTTTGACACTGAAGCTTCGAACGGAGCTTCAACCCTGGACTTCCTATTCCATAGAAGCAGTGCTTCGAAGCATGCTTCAAATCACGTGACATGACGTCCGAAGCAGCAACTGCTTCAAATCACGTGACATGTGACGTCCGAAGCAGCAACTGCTTCATTTCCTGAATGAATCAACTCACTGGTTTGCGGTCCATTCACGCGATTCAATGCACTGCCTCGTCTCTATTCTGACAGGTGACAGGTTGAAACAGTTTCAAATTTTAGCGCTTCAACACTTTATGACCGCTCTAAACAATGTGCAATGTGTGGGTTGTTGTCGTAGTTTGTGTTGTTGCTGTTGAGTTGTTGTTGGTATTGCATTTGAATTGTAGTATCATTATACTCTACTTCTTCTTCTTCTTCTTCTTCTTCTTCTTCTTCTTCTTCTTCTTCTTCTTCTTCTTCTTCTTCTTCTTCTTCTTGACATTACATTATAAACCATAATAAATCAACTGTATAGGTCTAGCCTCCCTATATCTGTGTGTGAAATTGTTCCATCCTCAAAAACAAAAAACGAATACTTCTGCAGTCTAGCTGCAGCTTCTAGCAACTCTCTTCTGCTAAAAAAAGGATACTGAATGTCCTGAATGTGGCATCACACACATGACTTGAGTCTGAACCATAGACTGTAAAGGTCTGAACCCAACAGACAACAGGAGTATTTACAACAGCATTATAAAAACTAAAATACTGCATGTGGGTGCACACTTATTCTCTGTCTTACTGTTACATGCATCTCATGAATGTATGAGACTAAGTTAGCTTCATCATATCTCAATCAGTGATTACATGAATAATAAAGTTTATATCAGATCACTATCAGCCATTATTTTCAGGGAGGGGGCGGTGTTTGGTGCAACGGAGAGGAGACGGTGATCGCGGAAGCTTTCCTCCTGCCTTCACAAACTGTACACAAGTATTTATCAACTGAAAATAGCAAGAGGATATTCATACTCTGCAATCCAGGACTTTATTAAATCCACCAAAAACCTGACATGACGATAACGAGTGTTTTTCCAAAACACAAATCCCTCCCTGTGTGTCTCTGAGCAGCAGCGACACGGCTGATCAGAGCGTGTCATTCTGCTGTTGGTTCTGGACTGGAGTTGGTGGAGAAAGCAGACTGCTCCGTGTGTGGTGAACGTAATCAGATTACTTTTAGATTACTTTTGGATTACTTTCTTTTTCCATCACAGATGGGTATGTTTTGGTGAACAGGAGACACAAAAAAGAAAAAGGAAACTGAACGTGTTTTTACTGTTTTAATGGCTTATCAAGAGCACAACTGATCACATCTGAAACGATGTAACAACTGTTATCTATGTGTGGTTATCCTAGCGTCCAGGAGTGAAGCTTAAAAAGGAGACTAAATGGAGTCTCTGAGATTGTTTCAAATTGGTACTTTAATTAATAAAAAGCATGGTAATGTTACAAACAGGATATTGTCCGACAGAAATACAGCTGTGTATCTGGCTCTGGTCAGCGGCGAAAGAGAGCGTACCCCTCAGGTCGCGCTGTTTATATATCCTCTGCTGGCTCCTCCCTGCAGACCGGTGTTCCGGTTTAACTGGTTCCCGATCAACTGGTTGACAGATGTGGAGGCGTGGCCTCGACTGAAATACACATTTCGATCGCTTCTTCTGTCGTTTACATACATATTTTGGTATATTTGGCTGGATAGGAACACTTTGATGCACATTCAGTACCAGTGTGTGAGGTTGTGATTACGATGGCAATATCCGGACGCGAACAGCGAGGACTACAAAAAGAAAAACGAGTTGACATGGGCATGTCTGTTCAAAACATTGCGAGCTCCAATAAATCATTTAAACCAGCTATTGTTGGCAGACTTATTACTGAATATCGTTCCTAATGTGATACCAAGTCCATCTGAGACCTGTGTACACCTTCAGACAGCCTCCCAGTGAAGCGTGCGTTGTTTACTCACAGTTTGAAAGCAGCGTGGAGAAGTCTTCAGCTGTGTTAAGCTGTGATCCTCTCAGGTAAACTGATTCGCCCAGGGACAATGGGATCCGCCCAGATTAAACTGTGTTACATCTTCTGTGGCTATCTACCAGCGATCATGTTGAATATGAAAGACACACACATACATCCCTTATAAAAACGGTATTCTGCAGCACTCATCTAGATCAAATGTGAGTGACTGTTAGCTCGTTTTGCAAAGACAGCAGCAGAAATGTCATTGCTGCATGTGCAGGGATATTTAGACTTTAAAATGCTGATGGGTCATTAATCTTGGTCTCGGCAAACAATATTAGGAATCCTCTATTCAAACTACATAATATTCAGTGTCCATCGACATGAAAATAACAAAAAAGTTCATGCTGGACTCAAACCCGAGTCCCAACAGCGAAACTCACTCCAGCCCTGCACGTTATGAGTGCGCCACAGATCAACACGATACCTCCCAGAGAATCCAAAATAAAATAAGAGTGTTCAAAACACTCACGTCAATTACATTACATGACATTGCATTTACCTGACACGTTTATCTAAAGCGACTTACAATAAGTGCATAAGACCAAGAAGACACAAACTTGAAGAAAACAGAATCATAAATCATAAAGACTTCTCCACGCTGCTTTCAAACTGTGAGTAAACAACGTGCGCTTCACTGGGAGGCTGTCTGAAGGTGTACACAGGTCTCAGATGGACTTGGTATCACATTAGGAACGATATTCAGTGACAATTCGGGCAACAATAGCTGGGTTTAAGGATTTATTCGAGCGGATCACAGCTTAACACAGCTGAAGACTTCTCCACGCTGCTTTCAAACTGTGAGTAAACAACGCACGCTTCACTTGGAGGCTGTCTGAAGGTGTACTCAGGTCTCAGATGGACTTGGTATCACATTAGGAACGATATTCAGAAATAAGTCTGCCAACAATAGCTGGTTTAAATGATTTATTGGAGCTCGCAATGTTTTGAACAGACATGCCCATGTCAACTCGTTTTTCTTTTTGTAGTCCTCGCTGTTCGCGTCCGGATATCGCCATCGTAACCACAACCTCACACACTGGTACTGAATGTGCATCAAAGTGTTCCTACCGAGCCAAATATACCAAAAGATTTATGTAAACGACAGAAGAAGCGATCGAAATGTGTATTTCAGTCGAGGCCACGCCTCCACATCTGTCAACCAGTTGATCGGGGAACCAGTTAAACCAGAACACCGGTCAGTCTGAATGTTGTCACATGCTAACCACATCTGTAAACAATAACGTAATCAAATAAACTGTACCTTATCCAACAATAATAATATCTCGATGTCTATAGTTGTAGTGTTGAAATCAGTAGGTTTCGCTGTGCAACATCATATCATATCGCTGCTAAATTCACCTCTATAGTAAATGATATATTAGCCTCATGCTAACCGGAGATGATGGATTTTCAGAATAAAAGCTTAACAACTGGTTGTGGTGCACAAGAACTTCTGGTTTTTCAGTATAAAACAGCATTTAAACTGACTGTATGTTTAAGGTGCACTATGCTCTCAAAACATTGATTTTAATTTCTAACACAACATGATACACTTGTTGGGGATGCAGCTTGTGATGTGAGGAGTAAGGGACACGGCTTAGAACGGGCGTGTCGCCTTCTGTCCTGCCAGTGTTGGCAGGACATTAATTAAAATGTCGAACTCGGACTTAATTTTAAGGACATTTCGGCCAGGGGTGTAGAGCTATATTTGTTTAAGCACCAGATTGGCAAAACAGGAGTGTGTGCACCAGTCTGCCTTGATCTGTGAATTCATGTCCGTGACACTCACAGTATCTGCTGCCCACAGCTGCTTTATAGAAGGAACACCTCCTTCACTTCATGACCTCTCTGCAGCGCCAGGAGGCAGCGGGAGGGTTAACTCCGCCTCTGAGAAGACCAGTGCCTTTCACGCACCGCCTTCGCTGTGTTTACCTTCAGAAATAATCAGTAGTAAGGCTAATGAGCGACCGCAGGCTGATGTGTTTTAACCACACACACATATACACACACGCGATGTAAACGCAGACTTTTGTTCCTCCATGTTTCGTTGTTATTGTTTCACTGAGCGAGCGGACCCGCGATTTTTTTTCAAAAGCTTTTTTGGTCCATCTGCGGCGGTAATAGGTTTTGTGCGCTGTGACGATTCGGCTGTACCTACTTGAATATTAAATGTTGAGAGGAAATCTTTCCACCAATAATCCCAATAAGTAATCCAAAATGTATTCACTTCAGGTTTACGAAAGTAACTGTAATCAGATTACTCGTTTTTCAAATGTAACGCGAGCCGAATACAGTTACTTGATTTTTGTATTCTGATTACGTAACACCGTTACATGTATTGCGTTACAACCCAACCCTGGTCACGGACCAATTTAATATTCGTGTGACAGAAACAATTCTAAAATAAAAAAAACGTTATTGTCCAGCCGCGGCCGAAACATCAAGAAGCAACCTTACTACGCTATAATCGATAATCGAGCGGCGAGCTACTGAAAAGCTGCCCGCGAGCTACCGGTAGCTCGCGATCGACGTGTTGGAGAGCCCTGCTCTGGAGGAACTGACCTCTGCGGTGACACAGATGGCCTCCAGCAAGGCTCCGGGCATAGACGGTTTACCTGCAGACTTTTTTAAATATTTCTGGAGTATTATAGGACATGACTTGCTAGACGTCAGTGGCGTAGCCACCATAGGGCCAGGGTGGGCCCAGGCTCATCCCAGTTTACTCATGGGGCCACCCTGAGAAAGCTTCGGTGTCATTTTTTGAATAATTATTATTATTATAAAAAAATGTATTCACCCATTGAGAATATCCAATAATTCAAAGTGAAATTCAAGTGAACAAATATCGAGTTTAATTAATGTTGTATGTGTTTTATCCTCTGAACCGAACTCATTTACGGTAAAAACTGATTGTTGGTTACGGCGCGCGCCATAATAACGTGAGAGGCAGAGAGCTGCCTGCAAAATAAATGATGGCTCAAAGTTCACTGATGAACTTTGGTTTTTAAAAAAAAGCCACACTCCAAGAAGAGCCCCCACTGCCCTCATCTAGCAGCGATCTATACGATCATTTTCTGATAACGATGAAATAGCCCCGCCTCCCTCTCCTCACGCCTCCCTCTCGCCACCTCTCCTGCTGCTGGGCTGTCAGAAGAAGAAAAACAATGTTAACGGAAACTCTGCCGCACGGTTCCCTCGTCCCTGGGAAGAGGCGGAGAGGTGGGTGTTTTTCATCTGCTGGTGGACAGTCTGGAGGGATATACACAGGGTTGGGTTGTAACGGAATACATGTAACGGTGTTACGTAATCAGAATACATAAATCAAGTGTATTCAGCTGGCGTTACATTTGAAAAACGAGTAATCTGATTAAACTTTCGTAAACCTGAAGTGAATACATTTTGGATTACTTATTGGAATTATTGGTGGAAAAGTTTCCTCACAAAATGTAATATTCATTACCGGCAGAACTGTGTGCACACTGCACAGCGCTGCAGCATGTCTGTGAGCGAGAGAGAGATGCAACGTGTCTGTGAGGCCCCGCCCCGCACGCAGATGAGAGAGAGAGATCTCTTTTAAAATATATTGAAAGGTAGAAACGGAGATGGTTCGATGACATTTATAACGGGATCAAATCAAAGTGAATGGCCTGCTGCTGCTGAATGCATGGGGCAAGCGACTGGAGAAAGTTTTAAAAGTCATTACATCATTTCAGATAATAAATAATAATGATAATTCATTCTATTTAAGGGCGCCTTTCAAAGCACCCAAAGACACCTTACAATTCATAACATATTCCAAGGAAAGGTTTTAAGACAGTACAAAGAATGCAGTCCGGCTGATGTTTTTTATGTGGGGTGCAGATGAGAGATTGACACCAAGATGTTGTGTTTGAGTTCTTGATAAGCCATGAAAACAGTAAAATAAGTGTCTCCTGTTCCCCAAAACATACCCATCTGTTATGGAAAAAGAAAGTATTCTAAAAGTAATCTGCCACCGGTACCGGCGGGGATTGTTCTTAGCTTCTGATGCGCGGAAGAAAAATCTGGCCAACCCTATTTTTTACAGGCCCACCCTAAAGTACATTTCTGCCTACACTACTGCTAGACGTATTGATGGAGTCCTTTGGGAAAGGGGCTCTTCCAGCTTCCTGTAGGCGTGCAGTGATTTCACTGTTGCCTAAGAAAGGAGATCTAACCCTGCTGAAGAACTGTAGACCTGTGGCTCTCTTATGTACGGACTATAAGATACTAGTGTTGCACGGTGTACCGATACTTGAAAGGTACCGCGATACCCTGCCGTTAAAAACGGTACGATTCCTCCGTATCATAAGTATCGGTACTTTAAGAATGACGGGGAAAAGTACTCCTGTGAAAAAGCGCCGTTTTAATAAGAGCCGTGTGTGTTCAGCGCTCTGCTTCCACTCCCTGAACTCAGCGTGCCTGCAGTCCCGCCCCTCTCAAGCACGTTCTAAGTCCCTCCCCTCTCTCCTGCACGCGGCCACGCTCTAGCTGCCAGAGCATGGAGAAAAAGAGAAGCATGGCTGCAAGTGGGAGTGCAACTGTCGCTGCGCCTCGGCTTGTTGACAAAAAAGACGCCAGAACTGAAATTTGGAAGTATTTTAGCGATATCTCCGACAGCGAGGGCAAGCCTACGGACACCACCAGGCCTGCCTGTGAGACATGTTTCAGATCCCTGCAAACCAAGGGAGCCAACACATCAGACTTGGCTAAGCACCCGTCGACCGGAATCCAGAGCTGTTTAAAGAATGTAAAGACAGACAGGTTAGCGAATGTGATAGATAACATAATTACATCATGCTCAGCCCATGCCCTCAAATCTAAGTCAAACAAGTGTAATTTATTTTGTGACAAACAAACGTTTTCGTAGTTTGAAGAGGCAATTAATGGCAATCTTTTTAGCTAACTTACCAATGTGGCTAACATCTGCAATATACATTTTGTCAATAATTGTTTATATTACTGTACTATTACATGTTAATAAAATATAAAAAAATATATATTTTATAAAACAAAAAAGTTGTTTGAGATGATGCTAATTTTTATTTAATACGAATTCTTGTCATTTATTTTGTTTATTGTTCTCATTGTTTAAAAGTTTGTGTTATGGTTCTGGTGTGAAATAAAGCGCAATAATTATATTTAAGACTGTTTCCCTTTTTTTAAGAAAAGTATCGAAAAAGAATCGGAATCGCAATTTTTGACTTGGTATCGGTATCGAAACCAACATGTTGGTATCGTGACAATACTATAAGATACTGTCAAAGGTTTTAGCTAACAGACTGAAGTGTTTTATCTCACTTCTTATTAGGGGTTGAGAGGCCCATATTCCGCATTTTACAGATTATCGGTATCGTTTTTTTAAAAATCATATTGCCGATACGACTTTGGCTCTGATGCGGCCGTTTCTCTGACTGCAGTCACCACTGTTCACGAGCAATGTCCTGCCCACAGCGCTATCTGATAGGCTATTACTGAAGTGTCAATCAACACTGAAGATTTTCCGGGCTGCAGCCATCCAGAGAGGCGGGACCTTCTCAGAATACAGACAGGTGCGAAGAACGCAGACACAGACAGAGGCAAGCAGCAGCAGTGAGCAGTGTTTCGAAGGTAAATCAGTTGAAAGCCGAAATTCAATAAACATCCCAATCCTCGATGCTGAAGTTGCAAAAACACCACGATCTCATGATCCACTTCTATCAGTTTCCCAAAGGGTGGGTAGCGTCTCGCAGCGGAGAAACTGTAACGCGCTGGGAAGACTGGGACTGTGACGGCTGCTAGTGGAGCCTCGCAGCAACTCTGCTTTCTGCATCACAATCTGGTGCTGCTGAATTGGGACTACTGAATGAGTGAGACTCAAATATCAGAAGTTCAGAACAAGATTTAGTAGTTTTTATTTTAACTTAATTTACTTTACTCAGGGTCACAGAGAGGAAACCAGTTCAACCAGATCAAACATAAAAAGGCATTTCAAAGAAGTTGTGTTATTCTACATTTTGACACCAAGATTTTCTGATTTTACTGCAAATGTATATCGGTTCCAAATATCGGTTATCGGTCTCCTTGATTACTAATAATCGGTATCGGCCTTGAA
Organism: Champsocephalus esox; assembly: GCA_036324585.1. Taxonomy (NCBI): domain Eukaryota; kingdom Metazoa; phylum Chordata; class Actinopteri; order Perciformes; family Channichthyidae; genus Champsocephalus; species Champsocephalus esox. The sequence goes on along the minus strand of CM070492.1, from coordinate 40,484 downwards.
AAAGCCATATCGGTCGATCCCTACTTCTTATTGGCATCCCTGAGACACGTTTGATGTTTGCAAACTGTATAATATAAATGTTGGCATTATTTCTATTGACCAGGAGAAGGCGTTTGATCGTGTGGATCACACGTCTCTGGCTGCCACATTGCAGGCTTTTGATGTTGGGAGCATGTTTTGTCCTGGGTGAAGTGTTTGTACAGTGATGCATGTTGTGTTGTGAAGGTGGGGGAGGGCTGAGCAGACCTGTACCAGTTAAAAGGGGGATCAGGCAGGGCTGCCCTATCTCAGGCCTATTATACAGTATTGCTATCGAGCCCCTTTTGTGCAGACTTAGAAACCGGCTGAGGGGCCTGTGTCTGCCAGAGTCAGCTCAGGCCCCCCCGGTGGTTGTATCAGCTTATGCTGATGATGTCAATGTTTTTATCCAGGGTCAGCGAGATATCCAGGAGCTCCAGGACAGTCTAGCTTTGTACAGGAAGGCTGCTTCAGCCAAAGTTAACTGGGAGAAGAGTGAGGCAGTGTTGGTAGGTCAGTGGAGTGTAGGAAATAGGCCCAGTCTTCCTGGTAACCTCAGTTGGGGAAACAAGGGTTTAAAGGTCCTGGGAGTTTGGTTGGGGTCTGAGGGCATGGTGGCACAGCACTGGGAAGGATTGCTGGGAAAGGTGCAAGCAAAATTTGCCAAATGGAAATGGCTGCTACCCCAGCTGTCCTACAGGGGAAGAGTTATTGTAGCTAACAATCTGGTTCCCTTGTCTATGTGGCACAGACAGCAGGTGTTAACCCCACTGCCGGGCCTCATGAAACAACTGCAGCGGCTGATCGTGGATTTCTTCTGGTCGGGCCATCACTGGGTGCCAGCATCGGTCCTGTACCTGCCCGTGGCGCAGGGCCTTGTGGACATTACTGCGAGGACTGCTGCTTTTAGACTGCAGGCAGCTCAGCGGCTGCTGTCTGGTGCCTCTCCCTGCTGGCTGGCTATGGCCCGGCTGTTGCTCTGGAGGGCGGGGGGCTTTGGTTTTGATAAACACCTGTTTCTGCTGAAGGCCGCTGCGTAAAAGATAACTGGACTTGCACCTTTTTACTGCTCGGTCATCAATGCCTGGAAGATTCTGAGTTTCACCAGACCACCCGACCCCCGGTCTGGGATGTGGCTGTTTGAGGAGCCACTGTTTGACACTGGTTTTCTTCCTGGAACCCTTTTCTCTTCAGCCACCCTAAAGAACGTGTTCATTGAAGCGGGAGTGGTAAAACTTGGCCATTTGACGGGGGTCTCCACAGAAACACTGGCTGAGGTGACGGGCATTCGATCAACCCGAGTTCTGGAGAACCTGGTAGATGAGGTGTGGCAGTCGCTGTCGCCATCCCACCGGACTTTTGCTCTGGATGCAGATCTGGCTGACCAGTGGAGAAAGGGAAATGATTATGTTTTCCCTGTCTTGAGTGTGGGTCCTGCGGTGGGGGAGTGGAGAGAGGAGGGGGGTCTCCTGCTATCACTGGGAAAGTTCAGCTCCTGCAATAGAAAGAAGCTATACCTCAGCTGCGTAAAGGTGCCACACCTCAGCTCGCTCACAGGCGTCAGAGAGTGGAGGTGGACGGATGTGTTTGGCTTGGGCTCTTCCCCTCAGGGCAGCTGGCGGATCCTGTATACATCTCCGGTTGAGAAATGGCAAATCCACCCAAATGACCCCAGAGGTGTTTTTTTGTTGTTGCTCAACCTCTCTAAAAAGGTCAAATGTCGCTTGTTTTGCATCAATCTTGATACACGGTACTACTATGTGTTAAAGCTTTTAGTCTACTATCCCATCATTCAAGGGTTGTTTTCACTATAAGTAATGTCTTTTTTTGGACAGACACTGTAATTTACAATGTTTTACAATGTTCAATCTGAATTTACTTTAAAATAAAAAAATGCTATATTGATTCTGACTTTTCTACATCCAACTCACAGGTTTATCATTGCTTTGAGAAAAATCAAAAAATATACACGGCTTACAGCATTCGCACGCATTTTCAGCAGGAAATGCATTTTGGAGTTCAGTTCTTCCGTACATTTTTTGGCTCTCAATAACTTCAGCATACTTTCAGCTACAGAAACCATTCAAATATCAAAATATTCAACTTTTTCAGCACATGATGGGAAACCTTCAACTTTTTCAAAATATGTTACACTTTTCAAAATATTCAGCTTTTTAAACTCTTGTTTTTAACATGTAACTCAATGGGAGGATCCTTCAAATCCTCTTTTAGCTACACCGTGCACCAAATGCTACTTCTTCAACATACTTTAAGCCACAGACTTCATTCCAACTTTAAAACTGTCACAAGACATTCAGCTATTAAACTTGTATCCATTTTTGATATTTTTTACACTTTTTGAGATATTTAACTTAGTTTGGAGCTTGCTAAAGAAGCCTTCTTCAGAGTTTAACATTAGTGTGTATTCGAGGGTGAAGGCCGCGGCAGGGAAAACTCAGGGGGACGGAGACAAGGGCAAAGGCCACGGCTGGGGAACTCAGGGGGCCAGGCACAAGGACGGGCAAGAAGGCGGCTACAGGGCAGCTTCCGAGGACGGGCAGGACGGAGGCGGGACAGCTCCGGAGGACGGGCAAGACCCGGGGTTGGCCGGACAGCAAGGGCTGGTGTCAACGGGACAGGTGTCGACGGGACAGGTGTCAGCGGGATAGTCAACGGTGTTGCCAGGACAGGTGTTCCCGACAAAACAAGGGCTGGTGTTGGCAGGACCCTCGGCGGAACAGGTGTCGGTGGGACCCCGAACAGGACAGGACATGGTGTTGGCAGGAACCCCGGCGGAACAGGTGTCGACTGGACCTCCAACAGGACAGGACATGGAGTTGGCAGGACCCCCGACGAAACAGGTGTTGGAGTTGGCAGGACCCCCAGCGGAACCCCCAACAAAATAGTACATGGAGTCGGCAGGACCCCCGACTAAACAGGTGTTGGCTGGACCCTCAACGGAACAGGACATGGAGTTGGCAGGACCCCCGATGGAATAGGTGTAGGCTGGACCCCCAATGGATAAGGGACATGAGTCAGGACTTGAGTCGGCGGGTCCCCGAAGGAGAAGAGACTTGAGAAGGGACTTGAGTCGGCAGGACCACCGACTGAGAGGGGACTTGAGAAGGGGCTTGAGTAGGGCGGGACCCCCGATGAAGAAGGGACACATGAGTCGGCGGGACCCCCCGACGGTGAAGGCACTTGAGTCGGCCGGACCGACAACAAGACACAGGGAGCTGGCGTCGGCCAGAATACCGACAGGACACGGGGGGCGATACCGTGATGTATTGTGCAGGTCCCTCCATTCAGGAGGCTGTTGTTGAATTGCAAGCAGTTTTCTAACACTATTCAGACTCAGCTCTCTGAACTAAAGCTTCTTTTAAATGTGGATCAAACCAAGGTAATGCTCTTTTCAAAAGCTAAAAAGACACCAGAGCCTGTTTTAGATATTGTAACTACGCAAGGAACAAAACTTGAAGTTGTTACCTGTTACAAATACCTTGGTATCTGGCTTGATGATTGTCTCTCTTTTAAACTTCATGTCAATAACCTGCTTACAAAACTGAGGGTTAGGCTAGGTTTCTTCTACAGAAACAAGTCTGTGACCTTTTGACCTGTGCTGGACTATGGGGATCTGGTCTATATGAATGCACCTGCCCATTGCCTGGTCAAGTTAGATGCTGCGTATCACAGCGCTCTGAGATGTGTGACAAACTGTAAAGCATTCACCCATCACTGCACCCTGTATGCAAGGGCTGGTTTGCTTTCACTTCCTGTACGGAGGCTCAGTCACTGGTACATTTTTATAGACAAAGCCATGCTAGGGAAACTTCCATCTTATATCGGCTCCCCGATCTCACGGAGAATTGTAAGTGGCTACTGCCTGAGATCGCATGCTGTGGTTTTATTAAATGTGCCAACAGCTAGGACTGTCTCAGGGAAGACAGCTTTTAGATGCAGCTCCTCTGTCTTGGAACAGTCTGCAAATTAAATGGAAACTGAGCAATCTGGTGTCACTACATGTTTTTAAAGCTCGGTTGGATGCTACTCAATCAGAAGCTGTTGGTACCTGCACATGTGGATAATTATTGTAAATTGTAATCCCTGTAATGATGCTGTATGATGTCCTTTTTGTTGTTCTGTTGATGTTTTTATGTTTCATGTGGAACTACTTGAGCAGGTCTCCCTTGAAAAAGAGATCAATGATCTCAATGGGATACAGCTGGGTAAATAAAGGTTTGAAATGAAATGAAGTAACAAAAGGCGAGCTTTATTAAAAAAAAGCTGATGGAAAAACAAGAATCAACTAAACACTAACAAACTGGGGAGCACATGAAACAGGACAAACTTACAGAAGGGAACAGGCAGGTAACACGGACAAGGAAGACGAGCAGGTAACATGGGCAAGAGGAGACGAATAGGTAACGTGGGCTAGAAAAACTGACGGGCATCATGGACAAGAAGCGACGAAAAGGGGAAGACAAGACTAAATACCCAGAAGGGTAATCACAGGACGAGACACAGCTGGGGAGGGGAGGCAGAAACACAGGGGCAACAGGTGAACACAATCAGCCAATCAGACACAGGAGGGCAAACACAGGAAGGAAGACCAGACACAGGGAGAACAGAATTTCAAAATAAAACCATGACTAAAGACACAAAACTAAAATCATGACATTAGTTTGGGTGACGTCACCGCTAGAGGGGAGAGGAGCTTTGATCTTTGAACACACCTGTCGGTCGTTAACTAAATCCAGTGGTAAAGATGTTTAGAAACGATGCAGGAATGTGGTACAAGAATCCAAAGATGTAATTGATAAACAGTTAACATAGTCAGCTAAAAGTGAGCTAAAATGCATGGATATTCTTTGTTGTACCTTAACAATACAACGAATGCTATTAATACTTACACAGCGGGGGTAATGTTAGCATCGGAATGTTCTAGTTAACAATGCTTCTGGATGGTTAAGGTGGTTAAAACACTTTAAAACGGAATGGTAATTATCAGTGGGCATCTGCTTGATTCTGCTTTACATGTATTTGTTTGTGTTTTATGCTTACTGGTAAATGTAAACCTGAAGAATTCTGAATAAGATTCTGTTGATGTTCCCCGACCGTCCAACTCTGATGGCTGAGTGACCCCTCCCTCTCTCTCTCCCTCCCTCTCTCTCTCCCTCCCTCTCTCTCCCTTATCTGTCTCTTTCCCTCTCTCTCTCTCTTTCCCTCTCTCTCTCTCTCTCTCTCCCTCTCTCTCTCTCAGGTTAACTGTGTGACGTTCCCGTCTCTTGCATGCATGCAGGAGCAGCAGCTGCTGAAACCAAACGAGTGGAGCTACTGTGATTTCTTCTGGGTAAGTTCTCGTCAGCACTAAGAGACTATAAATGTCTTCTGTCCCTGAACACAACATGGCTGCAGTTTTTCTCAAGGGCAAAATCAAGTCCAATATCCTAACACCAAAGTGGTCTAAGCTAAGAGTGTTGATCTTAAAAGGTCACCTTTTGGAGAAAAAACTTGAACCAAACTTGGTGAGAAACAGAAGGAAGCAGAGGACGAAACATTTTTTTAAATGACACACCGTTACTGAATTAGAAATAACTACCAACCAAAGAAAGAAAACCAATCCTTTCAAAAGGAAATTCTACCAGTGTAGACGATCCTCTTGCCCAGTTGATCACCGAATGAACATCCCTGGTCTATTTGAATTTCATCCTCCTTCCTTCAAAGTCTGAGATATTGGGTCCCGCTATTTGTCCTTGTTGATGTTGCAAATGGAGCTGCTGTGATGCAAGAAATAATCAGACTTGACTTAATAATAATAATAAAAATAATGCATTTTATTTATATAGCGCTTTTCACAACTCAAAGACCCTTTACAGTATGAGGGAGGGTAGACAAACAAGGACAGGCAAACAAGTAAGTATAGTACAGGCATGAGAATCACTTGCGATATTCGCCGTTTTGAAACCAAAATAGGTAACCTACGTGAATCGTGTAGATTGAGAAAATATTTAAGGGGGGGGGTACAGTCGGTATGTTCAGAGGCCGCAATGGCACGCACCGTTGGGTGACGAGTGGAAGACGAGACCCAATCACCGCAGCCGAGAGACTCTCTCAGCGGCAGTGATTGGGTCCCGTCCTCCACGGTGCGCACCGCTACGGCCTCGGAACCAGCCCCAGAGATTCAGTGAACTGCGAACAGGTGCGCGTGCCAAAAAGGGACCTGATCATTGGTTTACAAGCAGTTCGCTTCGCTCGTGCTGACCAGAGCGGGATCCAGACCACCATCAGAAGCTGAAAGCACGCCTGGCCTCGGGGATTTACCTGACCAAATTTGGTGAGTGATGGTTTCAATCATTTTAATATTTTCTGGTATATCTAAGTTACCCAGGAGCTCTGTTGACATAGGCTTAGCTAACGTTAGCTACAGCTTGATGAATTGAGTCATTGAACACAGCAGGAGAGAACGCAACGTTAGACAGCTAGCAATAAAGCTCCGGTGGAAAATGATTAGCTAACGCTACCGTTAACATTAGCCTAACATTAGCTAGATATCGTTACTAAAGTTAGATGCTAGCTTGTATAGCTTACGGTAAATCACAACAAATAAAAACTGGTTAATGTTAGTGCTATTTTCTAAAATCTCTACAACTCGTTTTTCCAGGACGTGTTGGTGATTTTGAGGTGAGGGGACTGACAAGGCTGAAGGGGTCCACCGTTCTATCAATAAGGCTAAACTAGAAGATAGTGCTAACACTAATACAAACATTATTTTTTGCAGAATGAGTGTGTTAGGGGAGAAGGATTCAGCCATTGTTACACAGCTGGATGCTGGATTGAAATGCAGCTGGAACTGGTCGTGGCTAAAACTGGAAGGCAAGGTCTCAGTAAAAGAGCGAGAGGTGTCCTTTCATCTAGGAGATGTATTCATCAAAATCAACAGGCAGGGATTCGCCAGATGCATACTCTGCCACAAAGAGATCAATGATGCTAACAAAGGCAGCCATGCTCTGCAGGCTCACTGCCAGACGGAAGTTCACAAGCAGAAGGTGCAGATGATAGCTTCCACTCATAGTGTTGCCAGCAGCTTCCTTCCAGCATCAGCCAGGGTGAATCCAGCAAGCCAGAGCCAAGCCAACCAGGGGTCAGAAACAATCAGGCAGCAGTGCCAGGGACAGATGCCCGTACCAGTTATAAACCGCATAGCAAATGCAGAGGTAAGGCAAGGCAAGTTTATTTATATAGCACTTTTCAACACAAGGCAATTCAAAGTGCTTTACAAAGAAGGAAAGACATTAAGAAAATGGCATTTAAAATCAGTCATTAAAAAGAAAAGCTAATAAATTAAACATTAAAAGAAAAAAGTACATGGATCAAAGTTACAGTGCAGTCTAAGATATGAATAGGTCTAAGAAGTAGGTGGTGTAGGCCTGCGGCAAAGAAGTTCTCAGAGCCCTTTGACAGCTACTTGGAGAAGCTGTTCAGAGATCTCCAGGTTGACCATCAGTGGAGTCCAGACCAGGTAAACAGAATGCAGCTCAGTCTAGACCACAGCTGCTGGCACTACTGTACTGTACTGCACTGTGGTAAAACTATGGAATGTGTAGAATGTCTATGTATGTGTCTCTTTCAAATCTTTTTCTGTCTTTTGTCAGGTGATGTACCTCAAGGAGATAGCTATGATTCTAAATCTCCCCGCCTCCAGCCCACAGAGGGGCTTTGTTCGTCATCGCTGGCTGTCTGCATACGATGCCAGCATGGCAACCCATGCCATGATGCCTGCGTACAGAGTCCTCTATTATGGCTTCCTCTGCACTGCAGATAAGGAGCTGTATAGGGAGCCTTTGGAACTGATGGACACCAAGTACCACGTCAACCAGGCGGGAAGAGCCCGTATCAAGGTGGTTCAGGAGGAACTCAACAGGAAAGGTGATGAGACTTGATGTTCCAATCCCTTATAATAATTAGCACTTATACTTGTTTTGAAGTTACTAATGAGGAGGAATATGTATTGTGTTTCACAGGCATGACTCCACAAGGCCGTGAGAGAAAAAAGAGGGTGTGTCAGAAGCTGTGGCATGAGGAGACGACAACAGTCTTACGGCTCAGCATCTACATGGAGTATGTCATGGTTTTCCAGGTGGGTGTTAGTTGTGCTTGGAATTACTGCAATTTGACTGCACGTGCATGCACATCCAATGTTGGCAATCAATCAATTTCATAAGAATTTGTCTTACATACACAGGGTAGCCAGACATTGGTTCACAAACTTCGTGATCGGCAGCTTGAGCTGTTCCTGGCCTTCATGGCTTGCTTCGTGAAGGCCGAATACATTACTCAGGTAATTAACTCCTCCTCACACCCACTCTTCCTACATTAGTATATTGATTTTATCCCTAGTTCTACTTTTCTGTTGTCTGTGCTATCTGTTGAGTGTTTCCTTTTTTGTTAAGCAACCTGGGGTCTTTTGAAAGGCACTTAAGGTATTACTTCCCTTACACAGCTGTCTCCAGGGCTCTGAGGGAGATGGTCCTGGAGGATCATATGCTGCTGCCCTCCAAGGAGGTCTATGTGGGACAGGAGGCTGACACGTTCAGGAGCCAGAACCCAATCATGCAGTAAGTACCCTGCATCACCTGCATGACCTTTTTTCTCAATTGTTTTTGAGACGTAAAATAATGGTCAGTTGTTGGTGTTGTGTGTCGGCTGTTGATGCCACTCCTAGCAGACGTCAGGAAAGCCTACATCATCACTGCAGTGTGCCTCCAGAAGAAGCTCCCCTTGGTCAGTCCGACTCTTACAGCCATGTCTGCTCTGTACCCTCTTCTGAGAGGCCACTCACAGGCAACCATCCAGCTTAAGAGGTAAGAATAACATTTAAAGTTTTTTTTGCCATATTACCAGGTACTTTGGGATTTAACGATTTTTGTTACCTCATGTCCTTAAACTGATTTCAAATTATCATCCATTTCTTGGCAGGCTGAGTGGTATGCTGCGGCACCTCTTGCCAGCAGACCAGGACATCCAGAGAGAACTTGTGCGGTTCAATGTTGACCTGACCATCCCCAGTTTCAAGGAGGGAGAGAGCATGGTTGAGTGGTGGGGTCATGTCTTTGACAAGCCAGATAAGTGCCCCTCCCTGAGTGCGATGGTTACATGTTGCCTCTCCATCTTTCACGGACCAAGGGTTGAGTCTTCTTTTAGTTTGATGAATGAAGTAATTGACCAAAGGAGTGGCAACATGAATGTACCAACATTTAATGCAATCCAGACGGTCAAGTACACCCTGCAGTCCAGGGGGAAGACAGCCGTGCAGCTCTTCAGAATGGAGGATGTGAAGTTCGGGGAGGTGGACAGAACACTATGCAAGAACATCAACTCTGCAGCAGCCACATACAAACGCCAGCAGAAGATGAATCAGAAAGAAAAGCAGCAGCAACAGAGCAAGTATGGCTCCCAAGCATCTGGCAGTGCTCAGCAGGCCAAGAAACAGAATGCTGAAGAAGAGAAAAGGGCGAGGCTGAGACATGTGGCAAAACAGCGTTAAGCCCTTACCACATTGTGCCTCATATACTCAAAATGCATCCTATTGATGCTTTAAAATATGGAATATTCAAAATGTGCTTCCGGGGGAGCATGCCCCCGGACCCCCCTAGAGGGATAATATCCTTCTCACCTTTTTCACCCCTGACCCGTTTTCATGCCTGATCGTAAAATACAAAATAAATAAAAAGGCAGTCAAGAGGAAGTTGATTGAGAGAGACTTATGTGTTCAAGCTTAATCAATGCATTACTTTTTTTTCTCTAGGTTCATTGGCTCTGGGTGTATTGTTCTTGTCTTTGCTGCCGTTGCCTGTTTAATATGTGTATTGTCTGGTTGATGTGTTTATCTGGTAGGCTGATAAGAAGGATCCCCAGGGCACCAGCTGCCTCACAGGGTTTGAGGTTTTGCTGCAAAAACAGCTGAAGGGGAAACAAATCCAGAAAGAGATGGCAGAGTTTATAAGAGAAAGGTATCAGTCTTTTCTTCCACATGTCATGCTCAGGTTACCATGACAACCATGCAGTTGTCATTAAAAACAAACAAGTTCCCCTTTTCTTGTGCTCATGTACACCACTGTGTTGCTAACACAGAAAGGCACATGAATGAATCGGATTGCGTAAAGGCTGTGTGGAACTGAAACTCTTGACTTCCCTCTCAGGATAAAGATAGAAGAGGAGTATGCCAAGAGTCTCTCCAAGCTCTCCCAGATCCCTCTAGCAAGCCAGGAAGAAGGGTGAGTGACGGAGAAAGACAAACTCCTTTCAAGATTCAAGGCTTTATTGTCGTATGCTCAGCAGCTACAGTGCCTGGGACTTTAGATTTTCGTAGAACAAAATATATGTTTTGCGAGACCAATGTCTATAGAGATGACGTAAACTATATACATGTGAGGAAGTAAAGAAATTCAATAAGCTAAATAATGCAGATTATGATTCATCATTTATAAAAAAGCAGACATGCAGTTTGGTATTGGGGTTGTACAAAAAAGGGGATGAAAAGTGTGAGAGCAGAGGGGGGCTATCACGCTGAGCCAAGTCATTGTTTAATCAATCAATGTTTATTTATACAGCCCAATATCACACATGTTCCATTTGTCTCAGTGGACTTCACAGTGTGTACAGAATATCAGTATGACAATACGACACCCTCTGTCCTTAGACCCTCTGTCCTTAGACCCTCACATCGTACAAAGGAAACACTTCCAGAGAAAACCCACAGTTTAAGGGGAAAATGGGAGAAACCTCAGGAGAGCAACAGAGGAGGGATCCCTCTCCAGGACGGACAGACGTGCAATAGATGCCGTGTGTAAATTGAGAAGATAATACATTTACAACATAGGTAGTCCAAATGTTTGGAAATGCATGTGTGTATAATAGGAAGATGAATCCACAAGGATATCAACAATCCTGTGGGAGCCATCAGGGAAGTAGTATGGTGAGAGTCTGGCAGGACCACAGAGACAGGTTCAGCCACGACCTGAAATCCAGGACTCAGGATGCAGGACTCAGGATCCAGGACTCAGGATCCAGGACTCAGGATCCAGGACCACAGCAACAGGATCATCCATGACTCCGGATCCCGGCGTATATAGACACCAAAAACAAAGACATGTGGGGAAGCTGGGTTAATCGGAACATGAGAGTACACAGGGACAGACAGAGAGAAGGAAGAAGTGAGATGTCCACCGACAAACTAAGCCTATATCAGCAAAACTAGGGGCTGAATCTAATCAGCCCTAACTATAAGCTTTATCAAAAAGGAAGGTCTTAAGCGCACTCTTAAAAACGGATAGGGTGTCTGCCGCCCGAACACAAACTGGAAGCTGATTCCACAAATGTGGAGCTTGATAAGAAAAGGCTCTGTTTGATTGATTTTCGGAGTCTGAGCTTATTTGACCCGTTCCAGGATTTAGAACAACAAACAAGTCACACACGTTTGCATAGAGAAGGTTTTACTTTATTTACTCTTTTAGCATGTATCTTTGTCTCAAAATAATTTTCATTTATGTTATCTTTACGGTGTCTGAAAACATTTACATAACAAGAGAAATGCAAAACACATGCACATCATCAACCAAACAACACGTGCACATCATCAACCAGACAACACGTGCACATCATCAACCAGACAACACGTGCACATCATCAACCAGACAACACGTGCACATCATCAACCAGACAACACGTGCACATCATCAACCAGACAACACGTGCACATTATCAACCAGACAACACGTGCAGTCTTTTGCCAACTTGACCAAACATGCGGAGTGTTTACACAAAGCGCTGCACAAACAACACGCTGCAATACAAAGCACAGCAAACACACACAGGAACCAGGACCCTGCCACCCTGAGCCTCCTTCAGTCCGAGAAGTGCATGCCTAGTTGGTCAGAAGCATACGTTGAGTCCTTAGCAATCATAGTATTACTGATAAGTCATTTTGACTTCTGAGCTGTCCAATGGAATACCAGCCTCTGTTGATCTTGTCCTAGGCCCACACCTTTGACCCAGTGTATCCATGTGTGCTGCCCTCACTGAGCACAGGCCTGCGACCTTGGGCTGCTCTCAGTGTTTTGTCCCAGAACTAGCATGTATCTAGCTGAACCAGCCAACACATGGGGCTGGGGTAGAGATCCTCAGCATGTCTCGTCAGTTCTCCGGCCGTAACTCCATAATAAACCATCAGTGTTTGCCTTCAAGCTCCAGCTCTCCCTGTGTCTCTCTGAGTTCCGTCTCCATTCACCACACCCTCCATGATGTTCTCTGGAACATGGCTTTCTGGCTTCCAAAGAAAGCTGGGCCCTTCAGTTCACCTGCTGCCAGCCAGCAAGTCATCAACTTTCAATCCTCTGGACGCATTGTATGCAGTTGACCATATATGAACCATCCCAGAATGGTCCTACTTGAATTTCCACACCTGTTTTATCACCTTGGGAGCATTGGTTCCAATCGACAGGTGCACAGTTACTTCAATGCTTGGGATGCGTACCTTTGACAGGTGTGGCCATTCAGCTAGAGCTTACTGTGTCACTGTGTCATCAGCCGTCAGTGGCAGCACCTGGCAGCAGATAGAAACCACTGCTGCCAAGGCCAGCAGCCTCAAAGCAGTCGATGAGTAAGCCGTCTCAACTGTTCCTTGCTTCAATTTGCGTAGCAGTAATTATTTTACCTGCAGCATCCCATCGATCACACACTGACCATCGATGGCACCCCTGTTTCCCCCTCAACCCAGGCACGCAACCTCGGGGTTATATTCGATCCCACCCTCTCCCTTGACTCCCACATCCGCCAAGTTGTCAAAATCTCATTTTTCCATCTCCGCAACATAGCCAAAATCCGTCCCTATCTCACCCGCCCCGCAGCTGAGCGACTCATTCACGCCTTCATCTCCTCCCGCCTCGACTACTGTAACTCCCTCCTATACGGCATCAGCTCCACCTCCCTCAGTAGACTCCAGCGTGTCCAGAACGCAGCCGCCAGACTTCTCACCCACACTAAATCATGGCACCATATCACCCCGGTCCTCAAAGAACTACACTGGCTTCCCGTTACTCACCGCATCAACTACAAACTCCTGGTCCTTACCTATAAAGCCCTCCACCATCTGGCCCCCCCGTACCTCACTGACCTTCTCATCCCCTACCATCCTCCCCGGACCCTCAGATCCACCTCGGCCGGCCTGCTTTCGACCCCCATTGGCAATCTCCGGAGCTTCGGAGACAGAGCCTTCTCTGTGGCCGCCCCAAAGCTCTGGAACTCCCTCCCCCAAGACCTCCGTGAGTCCGAGTCCCTCACTCTGTTCCAGTCCCGCCTCAAAACCCATCTTTTCACCTCTCTCTATCCGTAAAACACCCCCCCACTCATTTTCGACCTCCTCCTGACTGCCACTGTGTTTTGTTTTGTTGTTTTTCTTAGTCTGTTGTCTACCTGCCCCAGTCTATCTACCCCCCCCCCTCATATTGTAAAGCGTCTTTGGGTATTATAAAAGCGCTATATAAATCCAATATATTAGTATTATTATTAGCATCCAGGTTCTTCTTAACATGTTTGGAGCAGAACTTATATGTGTGCTTGTATGTGACCTTCGTGGGAAGGATCAGTGGAGCACACTGTGTTGGATGGTCATTGCATGGTTCCCTCTGCCACGCCAGAGATGCTTGCTTCTTCGTGTGGAGGACAGGGGGAGTTTGACCACAGACGCTGCATGTCCAGCTTCTCTGGTAATCACCATTCATGCGACCAAACAAACCTCCCCTTACCCAAGAAGTGATTGTTGCTTTGGACTCCTTCCTTTCAGCTCTTGAAACACTTGTGTTGTCCCGACTGTGTGAGTGTGTTCACCTGCTGCCCTCGTAACCTGCCTGCCTGCTAACATGCATACAATACCTTTTCTTCTGAGACAAGCATTGTCATGAGACTGCAGTGCTTTGGAGTTGTCCCAAATAGAATCCAGATGAGGCCACAGGGCTCATAAACCTTTTACACAGTGTCTTCATTATTCTCTGCCTTAGAACAACACAATCACTGTTGTGTTCCCACCATCAGACCCGCCACAGCCCAGAACCAGAACTCAATTCCCTTTACAGCTTAGTACACTATCAAGTGCACCACGGCAGGGCCCAGGAGGTGAACTGGGACCTCTGCAAGTAGCAGTCCACACTCCATGTTTAGGTCTGTTCGGGGACTTGAACCAGCAACCCTACGGCTCCCAGTCCAAGCCCCTACTGACTGAGACACTGCCGGCTCAGGTTTCTATACATGTTGTTCATTTTGGATTGGAAGAATGAGCTGGAGTTGCATTGTGCGGTTGTTGAGGTGGCGTTGTCACAGGGTTTAAGGAGTGTGTCTGCATACCCATGTCTAACATACCCTCCGATGTTCTAACCTCAGACCGCACGGTTACTACAGACTTTTAAACCAACCACTCACTTTCGTCTCGTTCATGTACCGACGGCAGAGCTCAGCATCATCTTCTCGTCTGTTGGACTGGCTGTGCTCTGTGTGTGTGTGTGTGTGTGTGTGTGTGTGTGTGTGTGTGTGTGTGTGTGTGTGTGTGTGTGTGTGGTGTGTGTGTGTGTGTGTGTGTGTGTGTGTGTGTGTGTGTGTGTGTGTGTGTGTGTGTGTGTGTGTGTGTGTGTGTGTGTGTGTGTGTGAAATAAAACAAAACCCACACACTGCCTCCTGTCTGCTCTCAGGACTGTGGGAGAGTGTTGGGCCCAATTAAAGAAGAGTCTGGAAGACGAGGCTGAGGTTCACTTGAAGTTCTCCTCAAAGGTAATCCAGCATGGGTTTGTCTTCGGGGTTTGCACTGCCGTGCGATACAGGTATCGGACCGGCCAGTAAGCAACAGGGGGCCCGTGCATGAATAAACAACAGTATATATGGACCTTTTGGGGCGGAGAGTCACTTCTTATCTTCCACCGGACTCTACTCCTTTAATCTCCCAGGGAAGGTTTCACACAAACTATTCTTTCCCAAACAATCAAACATTGTACACAGATATATTAGTATCACACATTGTACACAGATATATTAGAATCACACATTGTACACAGATATATTAGTAACACACATTGTACACGGATATATTAGTATCACACATTGTACACAGATATATTAGTATCACACATTGTACACAGATATATTAGTATCACACATTGTACACAGATATATTAGTATCACACATTGTACACAGATATATTAGTATCAAACATTGTACACAGATATATTAGTATCACACATTGTACACAGATATATTAGTATCAGACATTGTACACAGATATATTAGTATCAAACATTGTACACAGATATATTAGTATCAAACATTGTACACAGATATATTAGTATCAAACATTGTACACAGATATATTAGTATCACACATTGTATACAGATATATTAGTATCACACATTGTACACAGATATATTAGTATCAAACATTGTACACGGATATATTAGTATCACACATTGTACACAGATATATTAGTATCACACATTGTACACAGATATATTAGTATCACACATTGTACACGGATATATTAGTATCACACATTGTACACGGATATATTAGTATCACACATTGTACACGGATATATTAGAATCACACATTGTACACGGATATATTAGTATCACACATTGTACACGGATATATTAGTATCACACATTGTACACGGATATATTAGTATCACATATTGTACACGGATATATTAGTATCACACATTGTACACGGATATATTAGTATCACACATTGTACACGGATATATTAGTATCAAACATTGTACACGGATATATTAGTATCACACATTGTACACGGATATATTAGTATCAAACATTGTACACGGATATATTAGTATCACACATTGTACACAGATATATTAGTATCAAACATTGTACACGGATATATTAGTATCACACATTGTACACGGATATATTAGTATCACACATTGTACACGGATATATTAGTATCACACATTGTACACGGATATATTAGTGTCACACATTGTACACGGATATATTAGTATCACACATTGTACACGGATATATTAGTATCACACATTGTACACGGATATATTAGTGTCACACATTGTACACGGATATATTAGTATCACACATTGGCCCCAAAAAGAACCTTGAAAAGGACATGTGTGTGTGTGTGTGTGTGTGTGTTTGTTTGGTAAGAGGAAGTGTGTGTGTGTGTGTGTGTGTGTGTGTGTGTGTGTGTGTGTGTGTGTGTCAGGGTGTCTGGGAAAGTGTATGTAAGAAGGTTTATATATATAGGATTACTTTAAAACAGTCCCACATAGTACACGTTCACTTCAGTACAGTTCAAGATAATACCTGTTTACTGTAATACAGTGTAGAACAATATCTGTTTGCTCTAGAGCTTCTGCATGTGTTAATACAAATAGCAAGCGAACTATCTAACTCTGAAACTTTGAAGTAGTCCCACGCTACAGACGACATGTTTGTTCACTGTCCTGGCTTCACGGCCGCACGCCATTTACGTCACAGCCAGGCACGAGTTAGGGAGCGCTGGGTTTGTGAAGAACTCCCCTCTTCCTAAACCACTAACACCACAGGACTGGCTGTGCGGGAGGAGCCGAGTGAAAAACAAGCGCCCCTCATCCCAATCCACCCACACCGCAGGATGTCTTTCTTTTTTTTTACCCAAAAAATATATTGTATGTTATCGGGGCTATTAATACTTTTATCGGGTTTATCGGGATGACGTCATCATTCCTAATATCGGACCGATAATTATCGTGCACCACTAAGAACAATATATTGAATACACACAGTACAGGTGCACACAGAGAGGTGATAGAGCCTGCCAGTTTACAAACCTCGGCTCAGGTGGCGAACTGTCACCTCCATTTTATTTGGGTCCGATTGTGTGACCAATCGGGTCCAAGGCCAAGTTCCTTAACTCTTGGGTAAGCCCATTTGCACTCAGTTCTACTGTACATTGGATACATCTGAAGTAAGTTAAACAATTCATAGATAAAGTTGTTGTTTGGTTCCAAAAATTAAAAAAGAGTTCTTGACAAAACTAAATCATTGTGAGGTTGTCATGACATCATATGGAAAGCTGGAAATAATGTAATATTGTGAATGGATATGTGAATCCAGTATGTGGGGGATGGGTGATTGCGCTGTGTTTTACACATCTTGTCTCACACCTAAGAGTTCAAAGCCATGTGCTGTTCATCTCAGCGCCAGTTGGAGTTTGTCAGATGGACAAGCTCATACTGACAGACTGGGGAGGGGACACTCAACACGGGGGCTGATGGGAAGAGCATAGGGTCTCCAGAGAAGGGCATGGAGTCATTTAGATAACTGGATATTTTGTTGCAAGAAGCCATCACATGTTTTCAAATGGTAGTTACTCTCTACATACAAATGTGAAGACAAGTTTTTCAGTTCATTGTATTGGACCACCAGTATGGCTCAAGGTGTACAATGTCTGGTGACTTGCAATTCCAACTACAGCCACTACTTTTAAATGGCCAATAATACTAGCTTTAACCCTTCAGTGACACTATCTTTGCTCCCAGAAGATACATTTTTGTTGTTAGTTTTTTGTACTCAGGATAAAACATTATGCCAATGGAATCTTTTTTAAATGTGTGTACATTTCCCAAAACAGTATTTATTTGTGTAGTTTACGTAACTTTAGAAACAAAGGCTTCAAAGTCACGTTCACACTAGCTTTTATTCTCAGCAAGGGAGACTTCATATTGTATTGCTGTGTTTTTACATTGGCTCAAAGACCTGAGGTCCTCAGGAGGATGCTCTCTGGTTATCACACCATTTATTATGATCTGCTTTTGAGTTATTGGTTGTTTGTGTTTCGTACAGCTGCAGAGCGAGGTGGAGAAGCCTCTTCTGACATTCCGGGAGCACTTTAAGAAGGACATGAAGAGGTACGAACATCACATTGCTGACCTCCGGAAGCAGCTAGGTGGCCGCCATGCATCCGTGGAGAAGGTAACCAGGAACAAGAGCAGAGCACAATCACCCTGATGTCGGTTCACATTCCCTTTATGTGCTGTTTCCCATCTCTCCAATGTTTTAATATGCATAAAGAAAAGCAATCTGTGATGACAGCTTATTTCTGATGTACTTATTTCATGGACAGGCAAACATGTTGTGGTCATGCTGGTGTGATGGATGAAAAGACGACACGTATGATGTGAAAGTGCCTGAATAGTATTCAGGGTGAATGGTTTGTGTAGCAGTGAGATGCGAGCCCGTCTCACTCCGGCGTCTCCTCCGCAGGCCCGTAAGGCTCTGGCCGACAGGCAGAAGGATCTGGAGCTGAAGACTCAGCAGCTGGAAATCAAACTCAGCAACAAGATTGAAGAGGACATCAAGAAAGCCCGCAGGAAATCCACACAAGCAGGTCAAAGACGGGGTCAAAGGTCACAGCACTGCCTCGCTAGCTCTCATTTATCTTTGGTCGTAAAACATATATATATTGTGAGATACTGATATTGATCATACACCGCTTATAAAGTGTCCAGAAATGAATTTATTCATCATATAAACCGCTTCTAATTTCTATTTAAAAAATGTTGAAGCTTACAACGTTTCCCCATTCAGGGAAAGGCAGAACCATGTGAGCTGTACATATAGACCAGCTGCAGGTCCGCACCCCCTGCCCGACGAACAGAAGCTCTGCGATCACAATAACAACACGGCAGATATACAAATTATGCCAACGTGCTAATTACTAAGATTAGTTTGTGTGTGTGATCAATGTGTCACATGGTGAGTCAGGAGAGTGCACCGTGTGTGTGTCAGACGTATTCTGCTAATTAATGAAATGACTTTCCTTTGAAACTGCATATAAGACATACATGTTAAAGAAGAGCTACATACAAATACATGTTACATTTGTTAGCAATAAAACAATACCTGGGTTAGGGTTAGCCTAACCCTAACCTGTTTAAGTCAATGTATCTTGAGCCGGCTCACAGCTTTCATGTAAAATAACAGAGCAGCTGTCTGAGAACAGAGCACACTATGAAGCCGCTTGTGTCTCCGGTCTCTGGGGGTTTCATCCTCATTCTAGAGTTGGAGGCTCTCAGGCTTCGGCCCAGACTCAGGCTCGTGCTCTCTTGAGGTTATTACACGTCAGAAAGCATCCCATCATATTCTTCCAACAGAAGATATTTATACATTGTCTTTTTTATTTACTTTACATTTATAAAAAGCTTATTCTGAAGCTTATCCTGGAGAGCTATGTTGGTAACATGCTGCAGAGGCTGGAACACATGATGCCATAGATATTATAATGTGAGTGTGATTGAATATAAACAGCAAGCTGCTGTTTGGACCTCTCGTTCCCTTCACGTCGCCAGGTGGATCGCTAATAACTGACTAATGAAGAATACCACGAGCTCCTTTCTGTGGACCTGAAGGCCCTTTCTGGTCCTCAGACCTTACTTTGAGAAACACTTTTCTAAACGTGCGTGAGATATTTAGCCATCACACATTCTAACAGAACATATCATTACATTCATTTCATTTCATTTCAAACCTTTATTTATCCAGATGGGTCCCATTGAGATCATAGATCTCTTTTTCAAGGGAGACCTGCAGCATATAGGTTCCACATGAAACATAAAACAATAAAGGACATCATACATTATATTTACAGGATACATAGTTATAGACATTTACAAGTGCCCATTGAATATAAAGTTGCAGAAAAGTCCGCACCACCCCTCTGGTCTGCTGACCCCTCCCTGTGTGGTCGTGCTGTCAGCGGGATGAAAGCAGAGAACCAATGGAAGGAGAGAAACACTGTATCAGTGCTATATCATATGGAATGTATTAGACATGGGTTGTGTGCACTGTTCAGGCTCAGCTGAGTGATGCAGTCTCACCAGCTGTTGGGCAGCAGCACCACCTAGTGGTAGAATAGAGCACCTTGTATTTGAATGTGCTGGACACAGTCTGTACTTATCCGGTCTCATGTAATACATGTGTCCTTTTAAGACTTCTTGTTGTGTTCTCTCCAACAGGAGACGATCTGATGCGCTGTGTGGACCTTTACAACCAATCACAGTCCAGGTGGTTTGAGGAGACGGTCACCACCAGTCTGGTAACCATCCTGTTAATGTGTGTGTGTGTGTGTAGTGAGAGAAGCTGTTCTCCGCGGCTGCTGCTCCCTTCGGATGTTCTTCAGAGTCATAGTTAGTGACTCTGACCATATCGGTATATATATATATTAGGGATGCACGATATTGGTTTTTTGAAACCGATACCGATACCGATAACTTCCTGCTTCTCAAGACCGATACCGATACCGATAACCGATAATAAAAATTAAAATTACGCCACTAATTATTTTAATGCGATTAACGCATGTGTATTTTTTTTTCCTCGGCCGCCCCGTAGCTTCAGAGCGCATCGAGTTTAAAATACCATCTACAAGCTGATGCTGACAGCCCCGCTCCTGCCGCCCGCTTGTGGCAGACCACACTTCCACGCTCACCGGCAGGCACCGACTGGCCATCTGGAGGACCGGGAGGGTGCGTGTGGTCCGAGCGAGCAAGAGAGAGACCTTACGTGCATTGTTGTTGTTAGCATCTGGTGCTAGCTAGCTGCGCTAACGGATATAAGGAGCTGTTTAAATGAAAACAGAGGAGCGCTCTATCCACACAACTGCGCCGCGCACTTGACTTGATGCAGGAAGCAGACAGCGGGACATTGTAGGAGAAGTCAGCACACTCAGCAACATGATTGCAGCGTCCAGGCAGCTCCGGTTCGAGCATATGCCTTGAGTTGCACATAGCTCCAACGCGCGCGCGCAGACACACGTGCAGACACACACACACACACACACACACACACACACACACACTGTATTGTATTATTGTCTTCGTACGCTTTTAACACACCATCGTAGCGATGGCGATGTTTCAGGTGACTGATCAGGTTCGAAGTATTAGGGAGCGCTGGATTTGTGAAGAACTCCCCTCTTCCTAAACCACTAACACCACAGTACTGGCAAAACGGGAGGAGCCGAGTGAAAAACAAGCGCCCCGCATCACAATCCACCCACACCGCAGGATACCCAAAAAATATATTGTATATTATCGGGGCTATTAATACTGTTATCGGTTTATCGGGATGACGTCATAATTCCTAATATCGGGCCGATAATTATCGGGCCGATAATTATCGTGCATCCCTAATATATATATATATATATATATATTTAGTGCATCCTCCCAAAGGTTGAGTCGACACACTCATAACATAAAGAATACACTGCCGCCTTTTAATGGGAGGTGCAGAGCATAGCAACATAAACATATAGGATACAAAGAAACTACAAGTCATGTTAAATAACACAAACAGATGATCTGAATGAAATACAAAAATAAGAAATATGTCTGTATCTTGTAAATTACACAAATGTTTATTCATAAGAACCTTTATTCTACATAGACATGTCCATGTTCATGTACACACCCACTTACAATATACAGTATATATATAGACTAAAAGTGTATATATATATATATATATATATACACTTTTAGTCCATGAGTAATGTCTATAAAGGATCAGGTCATATCCACTTTGGGAATGCGGCTACAAAAGGATGTTTGTAAGACGTGTGAAGAAGACATGGGACAGAGGTTCTGGTGAAGCATCAGGCTCCCTAAGACCCTGCACGTGGACTAGAGACTGAACGGTTCAGTGGATGTCTGGGTGACTTTGAGTCACAGCTTTGATCGACCCTAACAGCGCCTGTTTGCAGGAGCTGGAACGGCTGGAGGTGGAGCGGGTGGAGGTGATCCGACACCATCTGTGTCAGTACACCGCCCTCCGACACGAGACAGACATGTTCAACCAAAGTGTAAGTCCAACTCACACTCAGCATTCCAGGCGTCACTTTGAGAGGAAACACGTACATCGTGAGTCAGAGTCCACGAGGGATCGGGGCCAAAGCTACTGTTTGATAAATTACTTTTATTTTCATAACTTGGCCTAACTTAAACTCGTCAGGGTAAAGTTAAATCCAGACTTCACTGATTCCCTGAGGGGGCAGAACCAGATAACGAGGTCGTAAATAGATAAGAGAGCTATCGTATATCAATACTGTAGATCGGACTTCAAACTTCATAGCCGAGTGCCACATACTCTTCTGCTGCTACATCTGTGTTTGAAATGAGGCAGGAGACACTTTAAGCTTTTGCATCTTTGACTTCCTTTCCAAGCACACACTGATCTCCTTCCAAGTGTGTGTTACGTTGAGTGTGTATTGCACTTAATAGAGACTGTAAGGTACATTAAGAGCACCCACATGTGGTCTCCTAAGAGTCTAGTCTCCAGCATAGTGAAACGGCGCTGTGTTAGAGATGTAGAGCAGGGTCCGGCACAGAGGCACTGCCGGGTGCTAACCTGCATACGTTGGCAAGTTGCACAATTAGCATCATTTGTGTTATTCAAAAATAATTGTGGACAATAGTTAAAAAAATGACTTGAGCGATTTGGATCCTTCTGGAGTGGTTTTGGGGGTTTTCGAGGATGCTGAATCTACTCCAGACGTTTCAGTTGCCATGTCCGGACTCTCTGTGGTTTAGACTACCGTGAGTAGTGTTGCTGCCATTGAATACAGAAAGCACAACATGACCATTACTACTGTGGACAATTTATTTCCACATAAATAAGCAAACTGTCCAACCCAAATGATCCAGAATCCCCTAAATCTTCAAAATCGACCCAAAATAAATCAACCCAGCCCACAGAGAGTACGATATCGCAACCTTTTGGTTAAAACAGACATTTCTTATCACAGAAATGGACATCCTCAAATATTCCCAAATCCACTCCAACATGGTCTAAATCAGCTAAGACACTTCTTAACGATGTTCCACTTTAGCTTTAATGGAACGTATGCAGGTTAGCATCCAGCAGCTTCTATGTGCTGGGGACCCATACTCTACATGTCTAACATAACACTTTGGGGTGCTCAACATGTGCGGCTTCACAACAGGACACAGTGATCAGTGGCGTCATGTCTTCCCCTGAGCTTCAGCTGCTCTCTGTGTCTGCAGACCATGGAGCGGGTGGATCAGCTGCTGCAAGGTGTGGACCCCATCAAAGACAGAGAGCTGTGGGTGGAGCAGAATCAGACCGGGGAGATCAGGCCAGTGAACGTAGAGATCTGACCCCAGATGCTCTTCATATGCACATTCAGGGACTGGCTCCATCATGCCTGAGGACCCTCCTGGGACCCCAACACAGCGGACTGCTTAGGATGAACCAAGACAGTGACACCTGTACCTGTCATGCAGCAGTGTGTGTGCTTCTCCTCTGTGGGGTCCTTCTTTCTTTCACTTGTGTGTCAACGTACACCTGAACGTTGTTGTTGCCAAACAATAATTTAACATTATCTGGTAAGCCAAATACATTCTGACCTAAGAGTGATACTTCTATGTACCAGAACTAGACATTAGTTGGCTTGTGTGAGCGAATACTAAAGCTTAAACTCAGGCACCATTCCTTACATGTTTGGGTGTTCTTGAAGAAAGACACCAACAACCATTAGTGTAGAGTATTGCTCTTTTCTTTGGATGTGTTGAGAAGTCAAAGCTTCTTTCATCTTTAAAATAAGTATGAAATATTACGTTTCATTTCCACCAGTGTTTTTCTTAATTGCCAATTGCACTTTAAACCTAAATATTTCTTAATAAATGTACTTTAAATTGCTGTTTATATGAACAGTTCTAAAGAGAATGTTCTTGTTAACCATTTGATACCCATGGCCTGGGCTTTAGAGGGCGACGAGTACGCTATGGGATGGGTTTCTGCAATGAACGCAAAATGATGTAAAATACTAATAGTAAATAGTTTTAAACGAAAACATATAATATAGAAATATCTGGGACTGTTTATTGACAAATGGAACATACATATTAATTCAAATAACACCCTCATTTATATTCTACTTTTTTAACCACCTCTTCTCCAGGATTATTGCCTATAATTACTACTTTTGAGAGAAGTACTTTAGGGCTGAAGGTTTGATGATAAATAAAATACATATATGTTAAAACATCCTCCTTTCTGTGCTGATTTTTGCTCTCGTGGTGGTGTTTCTGTAAAAAATATATAAACGCAAAAAGAGCTGAAATTCACATGTTCGCAGCAATAATAACGGTGAGGTTATTAGTTCAGAAAAACATGCTGTAAGCAATTAGTACACAATTAACTAACCATTTACTATTAACCCTCCCGTTGTGTTCGGGTCAAATCTGACCGATTTACTACTTTCATCAATCAGAACTTTTTAGTTTTACATTCGATCGCATTCAGGCTTCATGACATCCTTCACAGGAGACATTGGAACATGTAGAATGGCTGATCAACACTTTCATTGAACTTTGGATGATTTAGTCAACTTTGAAACACCATGGTGTTCCCGGTCACACATGACCGCCATAAAGACAAGGAATTAGTAACCACACACACACACACACTCTAGATGTGTGTGTCCCCCCTAATGTGCCCAACCCCCCATGTGAATCACACCTAGCACACACACACACAACAATTTGACACATATCTCGCTCTTATGTGCCCAACCCCCCACATGGATCACACCTGGCACACGCAATACATGTTCAGTGTCTATTCTTTGTATATTTACTGCAGTTTTTCATGTATACCAGTAGTCTGATACGATATGTACAGTTTGAAAGGCTGTTCAATGAAATGTGGTGATGATTAATGAAGCTTAGCGCAAGTTCAATAAGGAAGACCTAACACGAGTCACTTACACGTCACTCGATGGCTCCCTTCCCCCCTCATTAAATATGAGGGCGTCACCCTCAGCAGCCAATAGCTGCACATGCTAAATTCCTTAAATGCCTGCTCTTCCTCCCTGTCAGTTGTCATTTCAGATGACCGCAAACAGTAGCAGTACTATACTCCTCCTCGTGAGAAAAAAGAAAAGAAAAAAAAGCACAAGAAAAACTAGCTCGAGATGTCCAACTCGGACAATTCAGATCACGAACCTAGTATGGAATTATTCGAGCCCGGTTCGGCTCCCCACAGCGGCCTATCACCAGAGGCAGACTTCCTCATCGCCCGGCTCCTGCAGCAGGACATCCCCACAGCCCCAGGCCTCACTCTCTCGCAGCTCCGAGAGCTCTCGGATCAGGTCTCCAGCACAGCTCCCCAGTCCGGGGCAGCAGCTCCAGTCAGCTCCCCAGAGAGCAGGGCGAGGACGCGGCCGCAGCCGCGGAGGTAATATAAAAAAGGGCAGGAAGTCGAGCCCTCCAGCCAGGATCCCGTCCACCTCCAAAATCCACCCCTTCCCAGGCTGCCAGTCCGGGAGCGTCACTAACACACCCCTCATGGAGAGTAGCGTGGCCGGCTCCCTGCAATCCCTGGCTAGCTCCATGATAGCTATCGATGCTCGCCTCCAGGCCCTGGAAGACTCGTCACAGGAGCTTCGACTTCCGTGGCACTCAGGTCAGGTACTAGTGTTAACGAAAAATGTTTGCACTCACCCACACAGGGTCGGGTTGTAACGGAATAGATGTAACGGCGTTACGTAATCAGAAATACAAAAATCATGTATATTCAGCGGGCGTTACATTTGAAAAACGAGTCTGAGTTACTTTCGTAAACCTGAAGTGAATACTTATTGGAAACTATTGGTTGAGAAGTTTCCTCACAAAATGTAATATTCATTACCAGCAGAACCGTGTGCACACTGCACAGCGGCGCAGCATGTCTGTAAGCGAGAGATGCAGCGTGTCTGTGAGGCCCCGCCCCCGCACGCAGATGAGAGAGAGAGAGAGAGAGTTCTCTTTCAAAATATATTGAAAGGTAGAAACGGAGATGGTTAGATAAAACGTGGAAGATAACGTTTATGTAGCATTTATTTATTGTCGAAATGATGACATTTATAACGGGATCAAATCAAAGTGAATGGCCTGCTGAATGTATAGGGCAAGTGACTGAAAAAAAAAGTTATTACATCGTTTCAGATAATAAATAATGATAATTCATTCTATTTAGGGGCGCCTTTCAAAGCACCCAAGGACACCTTACAATGCATAACATATTCCAAGGAAAGGTTTTAAGACTGTACAAGAATGTTATACTTCGTGGTGCAGATGAGAGCTGTCCAGAATGACACTAAGATGTTGTGTTGTGCTCTTGATAAAACAGTAAAATACGTGTCTCCCGTTCACCAAAACATACCCATCTGTTATGGAAAAGAAAGTATTCCGAAGAAGAAGAAGAAGAAGAAGAAGAAGAAGAAGAAGAAGAAGAAGAAGAAGAAGAAGAAGAAGAAGAAGAAGAAGAAGAAGAAAGGAACTTGGAAGTATTCTAAAAGTAATCTGCCAAAAATCTGGCCCACCCTATATTTTACAGGCCCACCCTAAAGTACATTTCTGCCTACGCTACTGTTTTTTTTGCGAGCAACGTGACCAACAACCAATCACATGAATCTCTTGCCCCCGAGATACAAAGCAATAGCAATGTTAAAACGAAGTAAACTGGAAACTCCAACAGGCGAAAACCTACCAGTTTCACCCACTGTCCTGCCCCCTCCCTCCATGCCTCGCTCCTCTGGTTTGTATCCCGGTAGATGAACAGAGACCGATCATTCAGCACCGGGTGATTCACTACCGCTATAATGAATTTTCCCTCCATTTTCCGGAATATGAGGTAATGACCTGCGTAGTCTCTCCCAGCATACACGCGGTTCGACTGGCTAGCGCTTGTACTGGCAGATTTGCATAAACGGGATTTCATTGGCTGACGCTTCTGCCGAGGCGCCAACAAAATTGAACATTGCTCAACTTTTGAAGCGAGCAACGCCAGCAACGCTCCACGTCGCTTCCCAAAATACAGTCCTGCTAAAAGTGACGTCACCCTATTCAAAGTGAATGGGCAGAAGCGTTGGAAGCTTTAACGCGCGCCACCGTGTGGACGGGCCGTCACAGTAGCTCTGCGCCAGAAACCTCGTGGAGGAAGATAAAAATAATTGGAATATCACCCCTCCACTCCCATTATCATCCCTCAGCTAGCAGCTGCGCTATCTACTCACCCAGATTCCGTGTTTGTTGACTATCTCTGTCAGGGCTCTCCCAAGGCTTCAGGGTAGGGGTCCTCCCATCTCCCACAGTGACTTTCGTAGCAAGAAACTTACAGTCAGCCGCTAAAGAACCCAACATAGTTTCCCAGCTCATCGACAAAGAACTTCTCAAAGGATATATAATCTGCCCTTTTAGCTCCTCCCCCTTCTCAGTGTTCCGTTCAAATCCCATCGGAATAGCCACACGTAAATAAAAGGCTGATTTTCGATCTGTCCGCTCCCCGCTCCGGCCATTCGGCAGCGTCAATAGCATCATCCCTCCAGATCAGTTCTCCCTTCACCATGCCTCAGTGGATAATGCAATAAAGATGATCAAGTTCACAGGGCACGGAGCTCGGCTCTCCAAAGCGGACATTACCGATGCCTTCAACATCATCCCCATTCATCCGTCTCAGTGGAATTCGTCGGTATTAAGTGGGAGTTCAAACTCTATTTTCGCAGAAACAGCCCCTGCATCTTCAATTCCTTCTCGGAAGCGCTCTGCTGGATCCTGCTGAACATCGTCAGAATCCCCTCCGTCCTTCACCTACTGGACGACTCCTCCCCATAGACCCGCCACAGGACAGCTCAGGGATCTCACTGGCCAAGCTTAAACACTGCTTCAGGAGTTAGGTGTCCCTCTCTCCAAAGAGAAAATGTTAGGTCCCGACACACGCTTAGAGTTCTTAGGCATCATCCTCGACTCCATAGACATGAAGGTGTCTCTCCCCTCCGACAAATTGCAGCGCATCCGGGACATCACCAAATCATACTGCGAGCAACAAGTTATCACAAAACAACAGTTGCTCTCCCTTCTCGGACACCTCAACTTCGCCATGCATGTCATCCCCCTGGGGCGCTCGTTCATCTCCCGCCTCGTGGACGCAGCATCAGCGGTCGACAAACTCCATGACTGCGTTTTCTTAGACGAAGGCTGCCGCTCAGACCTACGTTTCTGGTCCCTCCTGCTCGCCCACTGGAACGGAGTTACTTTCTTTTACGATGACCTCGTGCGTTCCTCTGACTCAATGAGGTTCTTCACGGATGCCGCCCCATCCGTGAGTTTTGGGGGTTTCTTCCAGGGAGAGTGGTTCGCAGGGTCAGGCCCCGTCAATTTCTACCTCAAGCAAGTTCTCATTAAATCCGGCCTATCACTATATCATACCCGGGACATTCCTTCAGGATAGGTGCAGCCACCTCTGCTGCTAATCAAGGTCTCTCTACCTCATCCCTACAACAACTAGGACGGTGGTCCTCCTCCGCCTTCACAACCTACATTCGCCCAGACATCAGCGCCGTACTGGCTTCTCAAAGATCTCTCAGACCCTGACTATGGTATCCATGCATATAACTGGTGGTGGCTCATAAACACATTCACAAGTATACATGTCTCACTAAGGTACCTGATATTCAAACTGCATTCCTGTCCTAATTCCGCGGGCCCCGCCCACAGGGAATAATGTCTCGTCTCACGCTGCAACTACATGTAACGGGCTTCATCTCCGGCACAGGTATTTCATTCCCAGGCCTTGCTCAAACGTATCAGTGTAAAATGTATTTCCTGCAGTCAGGCGTGGACTCGGGCCACCGTACACCCCCGTGTCAGTTACAAAACAAAGGAAAGAAAGAAAGAGTAAGAAAAATATGTATATTGCCTGCGAAGTCAGGCGTGGCGGAAGGCCACCGTACACTTCGGCGTCAGTTACGAAAGAAAGAGAAAAGAGTAAAGAAAAAGATGTATATTGCCTGCGAAGTCAGGCGTGGCGGAAGGCCACCGTACACTTCGGTGTCAGTTACGAAAGAAAGTGAAAAGAGCAAAGAAAAATATGTATATAGCCTGCGAAGTCAGGCGTGGCGGAAGGCCACCGTACACTTCGGTGTCGTGGCGGAAGGCCACCGTTACAAAACGAAACCGCTCGCTCCTCGGCGTAGTCAAGCCCTGCTGGCCAGGCATGCGACCCGCAGGTCGTTTTCAGGTAAGACCGGCACTGATTTCGGCAGTCAGAGTCTCAGCATGACCCGTAAGCTCCGGCAGTGATTCCGGCACTATGTCGCTCATATACGTGTTAATCTATTATCTTTCCTTCCCAGATCACCAGTCACCCCACAAGGTAAGCAACTCAGTTCATCTCAGTATTTCATACTTCACTGGTTTTGGGGATTTCATCGGAGCGGTGCTTTCCCTCCTGAATGATTATCCTGCAAACCGGGGCCTAATCGCCAAAACACCATTACATTCTCCTGTTGTATTATCATGGCAATCATTTCATTCATATGACGTGTAAACAATAAATATGTAATTCTTACATCACGTCTCTCCGGTTTGAAATGAAGCTTAGCGCAAGTTCAATAAGGAAGACCTAACACGAGTCACTTACACGTCACTCGATGGCTCCCTTCCCCCCTCATTAAATATGAGGGCGTCACCCTTCAGCAGCCAATGGCTGCACATGCTAAATTCCTTAAATGCCTGCTCTTCCTCCCTGTCAGTTGTCATTTGCAGATGACCCGCAACCCGCCTCCACCCCTCTCGCCTCCAGTCTCCTCCAGGACAAAGCTAAACCTTCCTTCTTCAGACCGGTCTCACCTACTCAGCACCACCACCAGTGTCTAGACCCCGGGGATTTCATCGGAGCGGTGCTTTCCCTCCTAAATGATTATCCTGCAAACCGGGGCCTAATCGCCAAAACACCATTACATTCTCCTGTTGTATTATCATGGCAATCATTTCATTCATATGACGTGTAAACAATAAATATGTAATTCTTACATCATGTCTCTCCGGTTTGAAATGGTTTTTGTGTTAATGTAATAGCAGTTAAAACAGGACCGGTCCAATTTGACCAAAGTAAGGGGGAGGAAAGGAAGACAATAGAAGGGTTAGATGAAAGGTGTTGACATCTCACTCCACATACACAGTAAGCTGGTCACACATATGTGCAAACACCAGCTGCTGCTGTAGCTGACTCTCCTCTGTCCGTCATAGAGTCATTAGCACATACAACGCTAAATAATCATGTTGTACCTAATGTTCTTAACTCTTAAGAATCAACCAAAGTCAACTTGCTCAGCTAGACTTCTCTGCTGTCATCTCTACTCTCAGGACCCTAGCCGTTGACTAGCATAAACTTAAGTTTTAGCTTCTATGTTTTTCATTTAGGCAAGGTCAGACATTATTGAATAAAATGGTACATGTTACATTCTGAGTAGATGCAAAGCTTGGGCAGTGAACCACAGTGAAGGCATTAGAAGAGCTGGATAGCCTTTACGCCAGATTGACATTTTAATGACATGTCAAATGTAAATAAATGATGTTCATAATGAACTGATAACGAGTACAGTACTTATAAATGTATCAATATTTGACTATCTTTTGGGGGATTTTTGAAAACAGTAACTAACAGTAAAAAAATATGACATTATGAAGAGGAACAAAATGAAGTCTTTAGAGTCTTCAATCATGCAAAGAATAAAGGAGTCCATTGGGGAATGCACATTAACACGAGAGGTGAAACAGTGAGTGTCCTTCTGTCCCCCCCGGTTTGCTCTAATCCACCATGAGCTTCTGCAGAGAGAGAGTCCAGGTACGCTGGGACCAGGGAGCTGACAGACCGGTCGCCTCGGAGGATCTTACCCCCCGTACTCTGAAACCCACAGAGCCGGGGCACCTCAGCAGGCCGGGGCACCTCAGCAGGTCGGGGTACGGAGTGCTGTAACCCTAGTGGAGTACAGACAAACAGGAGCAAGAACAAGTAAGGGAACGTTTGGAAGTACTCTTCGAGTACAACACGAAGCAAACACAAACAGTCTTAAATAACTGCGCAGTTGTGTTTGTTCATAATGAATACATCCTTCAAAATGTAGTTTCTAAAAAGTATGTGAGCCCATAGACCTTAACAAAAGCTAGTAGAGTTTAGGGGTTAACAAACCTAGTTCAGTCAGTGAAATAAGATTGGAGGTGTGATTTGACTTATAATCAGCTGATGTGTAAAAGAGATATCAGAGCACCTACGATCAACAATTGCTGGTTTGTATAAAGCTGGGACGGGTTAGACGATAGACCAGGGGTTTTCAAAGTGTGGGAAGGTGACCTCCCCTCAGAGAACATAAGAACAGAACAGCCCCCCCTCCCAATTATTATTGCTATTCTTATTATTATTATTGTTGGTGTTGTTATAATGCAGGGGCATTCAATTGCATTTCAAAGAGGTTCAGTAAGAGAACATGTCATTAACTGCTCTGTTTTCGCTGTCTACCTCCCGCCATTTGAAACGACTCCGACTGCTTTCCTCCTCTTGTCTCGTCTGTGTTTGCATCTATCGCTGACTCACTGACTGTACCCATTTGATTGGCTGAGAAGCGTCACCTCCTTAAAACATTAAACAATACATTTTTAAAACCTTTTTATCTTTATATTTTAAACATAGTGTATACAACTCCCCGCTACTTGGACTATTCCTTGCACCCCTCTAGAATAAGCCCCAATGGTCTCAACCATATTGCATCAGGACACTGGCAGCGATAGGACAATTGAGTGTTGTTCAGTTTGTGTGTTGTGGAACATGCGTGTGCGTGCATGAAAATATACCACACACCCAATTACAATTGCATGTTTAATTCACTGCCCTGGAAGTTAACAAAGTTGTTAAAGTTGCAACAGCCTGCGGACAGCCGTTCTTCCTTGCATGTCAGTAGCCGACACCTTCTTACAGAGGACAGGCAAATCTAGCTGCAGCACGGCCCGTATATTTTCACACGCCGTGTTCGCAAAACATATTTTTAAACATTTTTAACATCGTGGATACATCCTTATATGCACACTGAACGTCAACTTTGCCTCCTTATTTCACTCAGCCCTACTTTAGTGGGAACAATGAGTCTGCGTCTTTGATGCACACAGGAATAAACGCAGATCATCCTCTGGCTGCAGCCTTGACCAGAACTTGCTTTTGGGGTTTAGTGATGTATTTAAAGCCAGGGGGGGATGTTTGGTTGAGGGAGATGAAGTCATCGGGCTGTTGCCAGGTTTCGGTGAGCAGAAGGAAGTCAAGGGATTTTTCCAGGATCAGTTCATGGAGGATGAGGGCTTTCTTGTTGAGTGATCGGATGTTAAGGAGGGCAATGTTAGTTGAGTGGGAGGGGCGTGGTGTGGTCACAGGCTGAAGAGGTAAGAGGTTGTCCAGGTTGACAGTGCGGGGGGGAACGTGAGATGGGGGGGAGGAGCAGAATGAAGGTGGAAGGAAGTGTGTCATTATCATTTTTGGTGGTTGAGGGCGGTGGAATCCACTCCAGGTATTTGGGCCAGCTCAGAGCAGAGGGCGCGGTGGAATCAAGCGGAAAACTCTGGGGAACAGCCGGGACGCCAATACGGAAGTGCCACACACTGCAGTTCATACATCGGCCGCTAGGGACTGACTGCAGAAAGGAGCAATTTCCATAGACCCCCATGTTAAAATGCCGAACTTTACAGCAGAAAAAAACATGTTTCTACCCAATAAATATTATTATGAATATAGTTAGGTTCCACCTTCATGATTATAGATCTGTGAATGAATTGTTTTCTAACACGACCCTTTTATTTATATTAGGTCTTAAAGTTTTTGCATACATTAGGGCGTGGTCACATTGAGTGACAGCTCTGTCAAGTGACTGATGAAGCTCAGCGCAAGTTCAGGCAGGAAGACCTATCACTCCGTATTGCTCGTCATGGCAATACTCACTCCCTCCACTGTATGACAGGGAGCGCCTTAGCTAAACCTATCACTTCCCTCCATTCACAAGCCTAATTATCGCACCTGTTAAACCCTCTATATATGCTCTCCCCTTTTCTATCAGCTGTCTTCCAGGTGTCAACGCGCAAGCAGCAGCAGGGCTTCGTCCCAGCTCCAGGCATTATTCATCAGCTCCGCAGTCTTGCGGATTAAGCTACAGATGGCGTTCCCCAGTCGGCTAGCGGGTCCAGCCGGCCGTCCCGCAAACCCGGACGCGGGAGGAAAAGACAAGGAAATCGGGTTCCACGGAATTTCCTCCGGGCTTAATGGAAATGGGCTTCTTCACGCAAACAATTGACGCACGCCTTCAGGGGATCACTGGCTCAAATGCGGCGCTTCCGGCTTCACGCGGAACGGTCCTCATCGCAGGCAAAGCTTTACCCATTCTGGCTTCAACTACAACCCCTCCTGCAGGCAGGCAGGCAGGGGTTTAAGCTACATCCCATTGAAGTTAGTTCCTCCTGCGCCCAATAGTATGAAGCTGCAGCGTCGGAGACAGCAGTTAAAGAACCGCACACACAGGTCCCGCGTCACGTGACGGAGCACGTGACAGGGTCCCGCGTGACGGCGGCACGTGACGGTCAACGCAGGTTCACATGAATGTTTAAATGTAAATTAACAAATATATATATATATAAATATTCTGTTAATTTAGTTGAGAATTTCAAAAATATAGTCTTTTATGTCTTTTATATGTATATTGTTATCTGTGTGTGATTATTCTAGCGTCCAGGACAGAAGTTTAAAAAGGAGACTAAATGGAGTCTCTGAGAAGGTTCAAATTGGTACTTTAATTAATAAAAAGCGTGGTGATGTCACAAACAGAATATAGTCCGAACAGAAATACAGCTGTGATCTCTGGCTCTGGTAGTGAAGAAAAGAGACCGTCCCCTCAGGTCGTGCCGTTTATATATCCTCTGCTGGCTCCTCCCTGCGGGCCGACTCTTCACGTTTCAATATCCGTTTTTACGCATATCAGAGGATAAAGACATTTTACATTATATATATATATATCCAAACACGCCTTTTCTCTTCCTTAACTCTTTCATGACTTTTCATTTAACACATTCTAAACGCTGTAATCAATACTCCTAAAAATACAGGAAATACTTCACAGCAGTTTGGTTTCCGGTCGTTCTGAATGTTGTCACATGCTAACCACATCTGTAAACAATAACGTAATCAAATAAACTGTACCTTATCCAACAATAATAATATCTCGACGTCTATAGTTGTAGTGTTGAAATCAGTAGGTTTCGCTGTGCAACATCATATCATATCGCTGCTAAATTCACCTCTATAGTAAATGGTATATTAGCCTCATGCTAACCGGAGATGAAGGATTTTCAGAATAAAAGCTTAACAAGTTCTTGTGCACAAGAACTTCTGGTTTTTCAGTATAAAACAGCAATTAAACTGACTGTGTGTTTAAGGTGCACTATGCTCTCAAAACATTGATTTTAATTTCTAACAGTCCCTCCTTACACACCTAAAAGGTGTGTATAATACTGAAATCAATTAGTCCTTCATCTGAACTCTGCATAGTACATAACTCCTATCAAAAACATACAATAAAATGGAATGGTTTTAATATCAACCTTAGAAAAATACAAAAAATACTTTGACTGTTCAAACATAAAAGTTTTCCCTTGTGCACCTTCTAGTGTTAACATTCAATATGGTTCTTCAAAATAGCAGCATTCTTCAAAATAGCAGCAATGGCTTGGTATCAGAACATTTCTTCCTCCCTCCTTTCACAGAAACCGTTCTCATACCACGCTCAGTGTTAAGGCACTTGTTTTTACAAAGTGAAAATAAACGACCCATTTTAGAATATCAATGATCCATAGAACATGTGATCCATCATTTTAGAACAGTATGGCTAATAAAGAATAAAATTAAATATCTTGTACCAGTTTAATGTAATAATAAAAATAAAAATACACCATCTTGGAATAGTATAGGATAATAATAAAAAATAAACAATACACTATCTTGGAATAGTATAGGTAAATTGAAATGGATTCACTCCATTTTAGCATTTTATTTTGCTCACTTCTTCACATGATTTCATCATTTAAAGAATCACATCGGCTGGACATTCATTGAATAATCTCATCTCTGAACATCCATATCATTTAAACTCATTCAAACTAACTCATAATTGTCCTCAACATCTGTATATGGGGGTGGATCATCAGGTTCTGCTAGCATTTGTAACTGTCTCCTCCTGAGAAATGTACCCTCCCTCCTTTCATACCATTTAAGGTATGAAAGTAATATGTTCTCTAGAAGAGGCCGTCGTGATCAATCAATGCAGTGATAAGGTCCCTGAAAAGGTGTGAAAACGGTGAATATCACAACGCATTATACTAATTTATTTTCACTTCTGGTCTCCTTAAATAACCATGCTAACAGTGTGTGGAACCTTGGGTGCCCGAGCATGTTAATAATAATTATAATTATTAACTCCCTCCTTTAACAAGGACTTTACAAACAGAAGTGGTTTCTTTAATGGTTTGTAGTTCAATTCAGGAATGTTCACTCATGGCAGATATGTTTCTCCTTTAAATAGCGTCTCTAAATAGCAGGTCATCACTGATTAATGGATGAGCATTAGGAGGTGGTGGCACTTGTCTTTTAAAACTCATACTCTGGTGCCGTGCGCTCCCTCTGAAGCTGCAAGTAAGATTTAGAACATCTGCAGGGTGGGTTGAACGACCCCTTCTCCCTGAACCATATTTGTTGTCGAAAATATGCACCATTAAAATGAGTGATCCAAGGCCCCGTATGTATTACTCCCAATTATACTAGTTTTTCAAAATTAAAATACTCAATTGCTCTTTGTCTCGTGTCTTTTTAAAAACTCTACATCTTGGACGACAAGCAAATGTTGTTTCCACCTTAACAGTTCTCCTGTGCTACAATGGAGACATCAATACCCTAGATTGGAATACCTTCTTTGGCTTGGTTCTTGCTCGACCTTTCTATATTGTAACAAATTAAATCTTCCCCAAATTCTCACATGAATAAGAATCTCTATAAGAATAATTTGTTTATATGATGAAAAGATTGAATAATATGTTTCTACCCTCAGTGTGTTTTTAGGATTATTTCCGAATAAGTGTGTTTATGTGTAAACTCACTCACTCCTGTGTTCCTTCTCTCCCCTCTGGTCGT
The DNA here is from genome assembly GCA_036324585.1 of Champsocephalus esox. Taxonomy (NCBI): domain Eukaryota; kingdom Metazoa; phylum Chordata; class Actinopteri; order Perciformes; family Channichthyidae; genus Champsocephalus; species Champsocephalus esox. The sequence continues at coordinate 4,357 of CM070492.1, read as the reverse complement.
CAAGCCACGACCCCCTCACGTTCTGCTGGCCCATGCCAACTCCTCCGTCCTGTCCTCTCCTGCGTCCTGTCTTCTCCTCAGTCCATCCGCTCTTGGATCCTCCAGCTGTAACTCTTTTCAGTGGCCCAACTGCTTTGCATTTCATCTTCTCCTTTTCAGTCTCTACGCTGTTGCATGGAGGGCGTATTCCGCTCTCATGTCCCACACTCTGCTCTTGTGCCAAATCTCGTGGCTCAGTTTGCAACTTTGTGTCCTGATTTAGGGACCGATGAGTTTGACTCTTTGTCAGCATGCTGGTTTGGTTCTGGATGCCTCAGAGGTTATTTCATTGAAACAAGGCTGTTTTGGACATTTGACAGATTTATGCTTAATTCTCTCCAAAAGTCATCTGAATGGCAATTTGTGATTTTGAGGCTATTTCAGTGAAACAAGGCTGTTTTTAACATTTGACAGATGTATGCTTGTTTCTCCCCAAAACTGCCATTCAGATGACTTTTGGAGAGAATTAAGCATACATCTGTCAAATGTCCAAAACAGCCTTGTTTCAAGAAATAACCTCAAAATCACAAATTGCCATTCAGATGACTTTTGGAGAGAATTAAGCATAAATCTGTCAAATGTCCAAAACAGCCTTGTTTCACTGAAATAGACTCAAAATCACAAACTGCCATTCAGATGACATTTATGCTTAACTCTCTCCATAAGTAATCTGAATGTCAGTTTGTGATTTTGAGGCTATTTCAGTGAAAAAGGCTGTTTTTAACATTTGACAGATTTATGCTTGATTCTCCCCAAAACTGCCATTCAGATGACTTTTGGAGAGAATTAAGCATAAATCTGTCAAATGTCCAAAACAGCCTTGTTTCAATGAAATAACCTCAAAATCACAAATTGCCATTCAGATGACATGTATGCTTAACTCTCTCCATAAGTAATCTGAATGCCAGTTTGTGATTTTGAGGCTATTTCAGTGAAACAAGGCTGTTTTTAACATTCGACAGATGTATGCTTTGTTTCTCCCCAAAACTGCCATTCAGATGACTTTTGGAGAGAATTAAGCATAAATCTGTCAAATGTCCAAAACAGCCTTGTTTCAAGAAATAACCTCAAAATCACAAATTGCCATTCAGATGACATGTATGCTTAACTCTCTCCATAAGTAATCTGAATGTCAGTTTGTGATTTTGAGGCTATTTCAGTGAAACAAGGCTGTTTTTAACATTTGACAGATTTATGCTTGATTCTCCCCAAAACTGCCATTCAGATGACTTTTGGAGAGAATTAAGCATAAATCTGTCAAATGTCCAAAACAGCCTTGTTTCAATGAAATAACCTCAAAATCACAAATTGCCATTCAGATGACTTTTGGAGAGAATTAAGCATAAATCTGTCAAATGTCCAAAACAGCCTTGTTTCAAGAAATAACCTCAAAATCACAAATTGCCATTCAGATGACTTTTGGAGAGAATTAAGCATAAATCTGTCAAATGTCCAAAACAGCCTTGTTTCAATGAAATAGCCTCAAAATCACAAACTGCCATTCAGATGACATTTATGCTTAACTGTCTCCATAAGTAATCTGAATGTCAGTTTGTGATATTTCAGTAAAAAGGCTGTTTTTAACATTTGACAGATTTATGCTTGATTCTCCCCAAAACTGCCATTCAGATGACTTTTGGAGAGAATTAAGCATAAATCTGTCAAATGTCCAAAACAGCCTTGTTTCACTGAAATAGCCTCAAAATCACAAACTGCCATTCAGATGACATTTATCCTTGACTCTCTCCATCAGTAATCTGAATGTCACTTTGTGATTTTGAGGCTATTTCAGTGAAACAAGGCTGTTTTTAACATTTACCAGATGTATGCTTGTTTCTCCCCAAAACTGCCATTCAGATGACTTTTGGAGAGAATTAAGCATAAATCTGTCAAATGTCCAAAACAGCCTTGTTTCAAGAAATAACCTCAAAATCACAAATTGCCATTCAGATGACTTTTGGAGAGAATTAAGCATAAATCTGTCAAATGTCCAAAACAGCCTTGTTTCACTGAAATAGCCTCAAAATCACAAACTGCCATTCAGATGACATTTATGCTTAACTGTCTCCATAAGTAATCTGAATGTCAGTTTGTGATTTTGAGGCTATTTTTAACATTTGACAGATTTATGCTTGATTCTCCCCAAAACTGCCATTCAGATGACTTTTGGAGAGAATTAAGCATAAATCTGTCAAATGTCCAAAACAGCCTTGTTTCAATGAAATAACCTCAAAATCACAAACTGCCATTCAGATGACATTTATGCTTAACTCTCTCCATAAGTAATCTGAATGTCACTTTGTGATTTTGAGGCTATTTCAGTGAAACAAGGCTGTTTTTAACATTTGGCAGATGAATGCTTGTTTCTCCCCAAAACTGCCATTCAGATGACTTTTGGAGAGAATTAAGCATAAATCTGTCAAATGTCCAAAACAGCCTTGTTTCAAGAAATAACCTCAAAATCACAAATTGCCATTCAGATGACTTTTGGAGAGAATTAAGCATAAATCTGTCAAATGTCCAAAACAGCCTTGTTTCAATGAAATAACCTCAAAATCACAAATGCCATTCAGATGACTTTTGTAGAGAATTAAGCATAAATCTGTCAAATGTCCAAAACGCCTTGTTTCACTGAAATAGCCTCAAAATCACAAACTGCCATTCAGATGACATTTATGCTTAACTCTCTCCATCAGTAATCTGAATGTCACTTTGTGATTTTGAGGCTATTTCAGTGAAACAAGGCTGTTTTTAACATTTGCAGATGTATGCTTGTTTCTCCCCAAAACTGCCATTCAGATGACTTTTGGAGAGAATTAAGCATAAATCTGTCAAATGTCCAAAACAGCCTTGTTTCAAGAAATAACCTCAAAATCACAAATTGCCATTCAGATGACTTTTGGAGAGAATTAAGCATAAATCTGTCAAATGTCCAAAACAGCCTTGTTTCAATGAAATAGCCTCAAAATCACAAACTGCCATTCAGATGACATTTATGCTTAACTCTCTCCATAAGTAATCTGAATGTCAGTTTGTGATTTTGAGGCTATTTCAGTGAAACAAGGCTGTTTTTAACATTTGACAGATTTATGCTTGATTCTCCCCAAAACTGCCATTCAGATGACTTTTGGAGAGAATTAAGCATAAATCTGTCAAATGTCCAAAACAGCCTTGTTTCAATGAAATAGCCTCAAAATCACAAATGCCATTCAGATGACTTTTGGAGAGAATTAAGCATAAATCTGTCAAATGTCCAAAACAGCCTTGTTTCAATGAAATAGCCTCAAAATCACAAACTGCCATTCAGATGACATTTATGCTTAACTCTCTCCATAAGTAATCTGAATGTCAGTTTGTGATTTTGAGGCTATTTCAGTGAAACAAGGCTGTTTTTAACATTTGACAGATTTATGCTTGATTCTCCCCAAAACTGCCATTCAGATGACTTTTGGAGAGAATTAAGCATAAATCTGTCAAATGTCCAAAACAGCCTTGTTTCAAGAAATAACCTCAAAATCACAAATTGCCATTCAGATGACTTTTGGAGAGAATTAAGCATAAATCTGTCAAATGTCCAAAACAGCCTTGTTTCACTGAAATAGCCTCAAAATCACAAACTGCCATTCAGATGACATTTATGCTTAACTCTCTCCATAAGTAATCTGAATGTCAGTTTGTGATGTTGAGGCTATTTCAGTTAAACAAGGCTGTTTTTAACATTTGACAGATTTATGCTTGATTCTCCCCAAAACTGCCATTCAGATGACTTTTGGAGAGAATTAAGCATAAATCTGTCAAATGTCCAAAACAGCCTTGTTTCAATGAAATAACCTCAAAATCACAAACTGCCATTCAGATGACATTTATGCTTAACTCTCTCCATAAGTAATCTGAATATCACTTTGTGATTTTGAGGCTATTTCAGTGAAACAAGGCTGTTTTTAACATTTGGTAGATGTATGCTTGTTTCTCCCCAAAACTGCCATTCATCTGACTTTTGGAGAGAATTAAGCATAAATCTGTCAAATGTCCAAAACAGCCTTGTTTCAATGAAATAACCTCAAAATCACAAATTGCCATTCAGATGACTTTTGGAGAGAATTAAGCATAAATCTGTCAAATGTCCAAAACAGCCTTGTTTCAATGAAATAGCCTCAAAATCACAAACTGCCATTCAGATGACATTTATGCTTAACTCTCTCCATAAGTAATCTGAATGTCAGTTTGTGATTTTGAGGCTATTTCAGTGAAACAAGGCTGTTTTTAACATTTGACAGATTTATGCTTGATTCTCCCCAAAACTGCCATTCAGATGACT
>CM070491.1:40129101-40141990 GCA_036324585.1 Champsocephalus esox | reverse complement strand
CTCCATTTTTTAGCAATAAATCTAACATCTTATCTTTAATCTGACTCCTAAAACTTAACCACTCAGACCTAATATCTAAACCTAAGTTAGTATCCATCAAATAGTGCATCATCTTATGTTCAACAATAAATATAGCACTTAATCCTTAATCTTACTCCTAAACTTAACCACTCAGACCTTATGCCTAAACTTTAAGTTAATACTCTTCAATTAATAGACCATCATATTCTTAATTTAAACTCTAAACCTAACCACTCTGTCTCCTTACCTAAAGTACTTCTCCATAAAAAGCTATTTGACTTTCAATTCAAATAATTATAAATCAACTTATGATACACTTTTCTCTAAATCTCTAAATCCAAACTGAATTGGGAAATATAATTTAGTTGTTTCCTCAGTCAGACCTCGGCCTACCATGACTGATGAGGAGAGGTGTGGTACTTTTTAAACAGGCGGTACTTTGACACAGCTGGGTTTGTGTGGACATATTGCTCCATGATTCAATTGCTCCATGGTTCAACAAATACATGTAACATCTTATCTTACTTCTAAAACTACTCAGATGTAATGCTTAAACTTTAATTAATATCCTTATAACACTGGACCATCTTGTCCTTGATTTAAGCTCTAAACCCAACCACTTTGACTGCTTACCTAATCCTAAAATATATCTCCACAAAGGGCTATTTGACTCAACTAAAACCATGATAAACCATTTATGATACACTCCGATCCGGATCCCAACAAAAATAGGAGGACTAAGGTGTCTCCCAAGTAACTTATGTTGAGAGATGTTTAACAACTGTCTAATTCCACTTGTTACATTATTTAGTTATCCCAAGATAGATTCATCTTTATGAGGTTTTTCTGCATTCTGCACTTCCTTCGGTCACTCCCCTCTGTCGTCACTAGATGGAGGCAGAGGTACTATAGATGGAGGGACTGACTGCATTTAGTGCATTAAATCAGTAATCATGGACAATATCTCTCAAATCAATCTTATTTTTAGCTCACTTTCATTCCAAAATTACACATGGTTTTTATTAAATCGGTCAAGTCTTTCTACATAACTTGAATATATCTGATGTATCAATATTTGTATCAATATAGATACTAATAAGGTGATAATCATATTCCTCCATTTTTTAGCAATAAATCTAACATCTTATCTTTAATCTGACTCCTAAAACTTAACCACTCAGACCTAATATCTAAACCTAAGTTAGTATCCATCAAATAGTGCATCATCTTATGTTCAACAATAAATATAGCACTTAATCTTTAATTTTACTCCTAAGCTTAACCATTCAGACCTTTTACCTAAACTTAAGTTAATACTCTTCAATTTATAGACCATCATATTCTTATTTAAACTCTAAACCTAACCACTCTGTCTCCTTGCCTAAAGTACTTCGGGTCAAGCAATACATCTAGCATCTTATCTTTTATTATTTCTAAAATTGAACTACTCGGATGTAATGTTTAAACTTTAATCAGTATCCTTATAACACTGGTCCATTTTGTCCTTTATTTAAGCTCTAAACCCAATCACTCTATTGGCCTAACCCTAAAATACGACAAAGGGCTATCTGACTCTCAATTATAATCATTATGATCTATAACACTCTGATCTAAAAATAAAATAAATAAATACAAATCTTACTACAGCACTTTTTACCTCTTTCCACTTTGTTATAACTGAGAAACTCATTAATTACTATATATTATTGTAATCACTTATAATTTCCCCTCTATCCTTCTTTTATAAATCTTCCAAAGACTCAATATGGCTCTGATGAATGAAACACAATCCCGAGTACTGACCAAGATTATTTCCAAGTTCTTACGAACTCATCACGATCAATCAAAGGTTCAAGTAACCTCCCATAGTCCGACAACTTTCCCTACAAGCTAAAAATCGCAACCCATTTGGTCCAACATTTTAATCGACATGGACTCCAAAATCTATATCTCCGGGGTATCGAGCACAATCCTCTCTGGACAACTGCTGATAGACAAAAACAAGAAAGAAACTGGATCAGAAAGCTGGGAACAATTTTTCCGGGGGGATTAAACAAAGCGTTTAGATAAAAATAAGAAGACCTCTTATGCGCGAAAACTTTTAAATATCCCAACAATAGATTTAATATTAGAGTTTAACACTAAAATAGCGAGAACTTACATATTTTAAACTATCTACTTCTCTACTTTTCTGTCTACCTATTTTCTCTTTTATCCGAACCTTTCCCCTCTCGGACCCTCCGGGGTGCCGCCAGAGGGTAACAGGTTTAAGAGTGACGCCTATCCCGGCTCGGGGAGCAGAGAATTATTCACTGACCTTCTCCCTATCTCTCGGTGCTTCCAAATAATATCCCAGCAGGGATATGTGTCCCAACAGGGACACACTTCTCTATCCCTCTCTTTCTCGCTCTCTCTCTCTCTCTCTTTCTCTCTCTTCTCTCTTCTCTCTTTCTCTCTCTCTCTCTCTTCTTTCTATCTCTCTCTCTCTCTCTCTTTCTCTCTTTCTCTCTCTCTCTCTCTTCTCTCTCTCTCTCTCTCTTCCCTCTCTTCTCGCTCTCTCTCTCTCTTTCTCTCTCTCTCTCTCTCTCTCTCTCTCTCTCTCTTTTTTTTTCTCTCTCTCTCTTCTCTATCCCTCTCTCTCTCTCTCTTTCTCTCTTCTCTCTCTCTCTCTCTCTCCTCTTTTTTTCTCTCATTCTCTCTCTCTCAATCTCTCTCTCTCCGTTCTCACATTAGGTCTAACTAGAGCCATCTTTAGGTCAATTACTTGACCCCTAATATAACCATTTAATTCCATCCTTGTAGAACCAATGAGGAAATTATTCTGAGTACTGACTGTCAATTGACAGAAAACCAAAACAAGAATTACTGAGGTTTAATATTTTATTATTTAAACATTTAAATAATTGAATAAATAAATAAATAATCAAATTAATCTATAAATAATGAAATACATAAAGGAGTTTCTTGTTTATAGATACATACAATTAAGTTAGAATGTGTTTAAAAATCATTTATTTTTTCAATGGAATCAAATGCGGATTTGATTTTAAACCATGCTGGTCCTATTGCCTAAACTTAAGTTAATACTCAACATTTAATAGACCATCTTATCCTTAATTTAACCCCTAAACCTAACCACTCTGTCTCCTTGCCTAATCCTAAAATACTTCTCCCTAAAAAGCAATTTGACCTCCAATTCAAACAATTGTAATCAACTTATAGTACACTTTTATCTAAATCTCTAAATTCAAATTGAATTTGAAATATATTTGAGTTGTTTCCTCAGTCAGACCTCGGACTACCATGACTGATAGGAGAGATCTAGTTATTTTTAAACAGGCGGTACTTTGACGCGGTAAGGTTTAGATAGACCTACTGACTCTCAACTAAAAACATTTTAATAAACTATTGGTACACTCTTAACTAAATATCCAATAATAGACCATCTTTAATCTAACTGCGGACTATTTTGTTCCACAAGAATACCAGTCTTCTTTAATCTGACCTTTAACCTTGAACACAATGGCTTCTGGCCTAAATCTGAACCACATTATCTCCCCACTTTTTCACTCTGACCTTTCTTTCCTAACCCCTTTTCCGGAACGAACCCCTCGGGGTGGCGAATGGAAACTGGCCATAAACAGATACAGCCATTGCGGCAAGGGGAGGTGTCCGCCGTGACCACAGCTAGCCTCCCTGTCTCTGTCCTTCAAACTTAAATTACCCTGTCTACTTCACCTTTACACAATTATGATTCAGTCATGACGTGAAGCTAGAGCATGCGCCGACAATGCCTCTAGTGCGTGTGCCTTTCCTTGGATCTCTGTATAACCATGAAGTCGTTGGGCGACATGGGGAGATCTGGTGGCCATTAAACAAACCTAACCCAGCCGAAGCCTGGAGAAACGGGGGACGTGCTTTCGAAACTTGGTATGATTGGCTGAGTCGCTCGTTTTCTTTCCCACCATCCATTAGATGGATTTTCTTATGCTATCAAAGAGTCCATATCAGAACATTCCTTAGCTGTTGAATAACGTCGTATAAAGCTAGTGTGTAACAATTCCACACAGGTCACCCAGCTGACGTTTCAGAGAATGGAAATGAATGATTACTGATAGAATAATTACTTCAAAAATCCACTACTTTAGTGTCCAAGTCTAATTTTAACTAATCTAGGAATCCAATACCTTAAAATCCCACCTTATGAGTCTCGGGCCGTGATCAATTTGATTGTCGCGAAGAGTTCGTCTCTGTTGTCCGAGAGTATCAAGCAGAACATCCCCACACAATGACATGGTCATTGAGGAGCTAGGGTGTGATCATTAGGGTGACCCAGCTCAAATTATGGTAGGATGGGAATGTTTCTGACAAACTAAAACATAATAACAGTATAGGATTTTATTCTAATGCTATCAAAGAGTCCATATCAGAACATTCCTTAGCTGTTGAATAACGTCGTATAAAGCTAGTGTGTTACAATTCCACACAGGTCACCCAGCTGACGTTTCAGAGAATGGAAATGAATGATTACTGATAGAATAATTACTTCAAAATCCACTACTTTAGTGTCCAAGTCTAATTTTAACTAATCTAGGAATCCAATACCTTAAAATCCCACCTTATGAGTCTCAGGCCGTGGTCAATTGGATTGTCGCGAAGAGTTCGTCTCTGTTGTCTGAGAGTATCAAGCAGAACATCCCCACACAATGACATGGTCATTGAGGAGTTAGGGTGTGATCATTAGAGTGACCCAGCTCAAATTATGGTAGGATGGGAATGTTTCTGACAAAATAAAACATAATAATAGTACAGGATTTTATTCTTAGAATACACCTTAATTTAATTCATTTATTGACCTATGAGTGTACCATTTTATCTATAATAATGTACTTTTCTCCTACACAAATCTAATCTAAAAAAACTCTCTTATCTCTCAGTATTTTTTTCTATCCCTCTTGGGTTAATAACAATAACAACATTAAAGTTATTAGGTTTAACAGACTTGATAACAAAAAGGTGCCTGCACTCCCCTCGGTCACCACTAGATGGAGGCAGGAGAGCACAAATGGAGGGCCTACTACAACATTAAGTCCACAAATCACTAATCATGTACTATATCTCTGATAAACCTAATTTTTAGCTCATTTATATTCTAAAATAACACACTGTTTTAATTAAACAGGTCCGGTCTTTTTACATAACTCTAATATATTTGGTTCATCAATATTTGACCGTAGTTTTCAACATTAAATCTTACCATCTAATGTTTTTTAATTAAAACCTTAACACTTGATACTATATATTTTAAACTAAGGATAATTGTACTTCTCATTATTTTGAGTAGACATCAATAGACCTATTATTTACCCTTAATTGGAACTCTAAATCTAACTCCAGACTCAGATACTTAACATAATTATAATATCCATCATTAATAGATCACCTTACCCTTAATAATAATTAGAGGATAGATTTTAAACTGTCTACCTTTCTACCTCTTTATCTTTTACCCGAACCTTTCCCCTCTCGGACCCTCAGGGGTACCGCCAGAGGGTAACAGGTTTGAGAGTGACGCCTATCCCGGCCCGGGGAGAAGAGAATTATTCACTGATCTTCTCCTTATCTCTCGATGTTTCCAAATAATATCCCAGCAGGGATATGTGTCCCAACAGGGACACACTTCTCTATCCCCCCCCCTCTCTCTCTCTCTCTCTCTCTCTCTCTCTCTCTCTCTCTCTCTCTCTCTCTCTCTCTCTTTCTCTCTCTCTCTCTCTCTCTCCCTCTCTCTCCCTCTATATCTCTCTCTCTCTTTCCCTCTCTATTCTCACCTTAGATCGGACTAGAATCATTGTTAGGTTGACTATTTTACCCTTAACATAACCATTGGATGTAATCCTTTCAGAACCAAGGAGAATAGGATTCTGAGTATTTACTGTCAAATCACAGAAAAACAAAAGCAGAACTACTGAGGGTAAAGGACTTTCTCATTTGGGAACATATCGATAAATAATTTTAGGACCTGTTAAACGTGAAGATTCTTAACTATCCCGACAATTGGTCTTATTTTGGAGTATTAACACTAAAATAATTCAACTTACTTCTTGGTTCCTTTTCTATTTTGTTTTTAATATTTCTCTTTGATGAAACCCCCTGTTTCATTGATCCCTTAGTTACTTGTAATTAATTATATTATATCTGTCTCTTTTTTATTTTGTATTGTTGAAATATAGATCCAGAAAGACTTCTATGCCCGACCGGTTCTTCTTTTCAAAAAACACAACAACATGGCCCAAAGCAGGGAGTTATCGGAATTCCAAATCCTCAGCAGGACCATTTTTGGGATCCTCAGGACCCATTACCATCAAAACAAAGTCCAGAACACCATCCAGGGGTCAACTTCCAGTTTACCAAAACTGATTGGGACCCAAAGGTGGTTATCCGGGGCTATCCAACCCAGTACCCTGAGCGCAAACACTGCTTTGTTTCTACAAGGTAACTCTTTGAATTGGCTACATACAGGCCTACACATTACTGAGGACCATTATAACAAAACCATCACAACACTACTGTTTAAAATAAAGAATATATCAGCGGAAAAGAACCAGGAGGCTTGGGACGTGGCCTGCAGATGGGCCAGAGCAAAATACCCCCATATTGAAAGGGAGATTTTTACTCAAACGGCAGAAGATTTAGTATTCATGGGACTTCAGATCACCCCTCGGGAACTGGCTCCTTCTAAGAGTTACACGGAGGTCCCTCGTACAAGTCAAACCAACACAAAATACAACCCTATCAATCCTCCGACCATCACACAACCGTTGGTCGTGGACACACCGCCGCCCACTGCAGAACTTGTCAGCCAAATACATCCACTGCCAACCATGGAGAATGTTGTCTCTCAGGACACCAACCTCTCCCCCGTTCTGACTTTGACCATAAAAAACCCTCTTATTAGGACAAATATCATGGGTAAACAACTCTGGCGAACCAAACCTAGCGACCCAACACCATCACCGGGCCCTTCCACAGAGGTTACATGTGAGGAGTCTCACCTCTCTCCCTCCCCGTTACGCCAGAAACCCTCAACCATGACCTCCAAGACCTGCTGTCAGCAGCACACAACACTTTTCCCAACGCCAAGATACACGTCCCCTGATAAACGCATCCATGCCACTGCCATTCAAAGCCTACAGGAATATAACCCTACTAAACGCAGCCATCAAACGTATCCCAGGTTACCTGGAAAAGATGGACATGAGGGACTATATCACAGCAGATGACAATATCCACTGGACCCCTAAAAGGGCCAACCTTATGTGGAAGAATTGGAGATCCTCCCTAGACCTGTAACGCACCATAGAACCGATAATACGCAACCAGATTGATTGGGAGGTACCTATGCAGTTTGGTACTCCCAACCAGGGACACAATGGTCGTTTTATCCATAGTAAGGACACTGTGGTTAGGGTTAACCCTAACCCTAACCCTAACCCAAATCTAGCATCTTATCTTGAATCTGACTCTAACCCTAACCCTAACCCTAACCCTAACCCTAACCCTAACCCTAACCCTAACTCCTAAAACGTAACCACTCAGACCTAATACCTAAACCTAAGTTAGTATCCATCAAATAGTGCATCATCTTATGTTCAACAATAAATATAGCACTTAATCCTTAATCTTACTCCTAAACTTAACCACTCAGACCTTATGCCTAAACTTAAGTTAATACTCTTCAATTAATAGACCATCTTATTCTTAATTTAAACTCTAAACCTAACCACTCTGTCTCCTTGCCTAAAGTACTTCTCCATAAAAAGCTATTTGACTTTCAATTCAAATAATTATAAATCAACTTATGATACACTTTTCTCTAAATCCAAATTGAATTGGGAAATATAATTTAGTTTTTTCCTCAGTCAGACCTCGGCCTACCATGACTGATGAGGAGAGGTGTGGTACTTTTTAAACAGGCGGTACTTTGACACAGCGGGGTTTGTGTGGACATATTGCTCCATGGTTCAATTGCTCCATGGTTCAACAAATACATGTAACATCTTATCTTACTTCTAAAACTTAACTACTCAGATGTAATGCTTAAACCTTAATTAATATCCTTATAACACTGGACCATCTTGTCCTTGATTTAAGCTCTAAACCCAACCACTTTGACTGCTTACCTAATCCTAAAATATATCTCCACAAAGGGCTATTTGACTCAACTAAAACCATGATAAACCATTTATGATACACTCTGATCCGGATCCCAACAAAAATAGGAGGACTAAGGTGTCTCCCAAGTAACTTATGTTGAGAGATGTTTAACAACTGTCTAATTCCACTTGTTACCTTATTTAGTTATCCCAAGATAGATTCATCTTTATGAGGTTTTTCTGCATTCTGCACTTCCTTCGGTCACTCTCCTCTGTCGTCACTAGATGGAGGCAGAAGTACTATAGATGGAGGGACTGACTGCATTTAGTGCATTAAATCAGTAATCATGGACAATATCTCTCTAATCAATCTTATGTTTAGCTCACTTTCATTCCAAAATTACACATGGTTTTTATTAAATCGGTCAAGTCTTTTTACATAACTGGAATATATCTGATGTGTCAATATTTTTATCAATATAGATAATAATAAGGTGATAATCATATTCCTCCATTATTTAGCAATAAATCTAGCATCTTATCTTTAATCTGACTCCTAAAACGTAACCACTCAGACCTAATACCTAAACCTAAGTTAGTATCCATCAAATAGTGCATCATCTTATGTTCAACAATAAATGTAGCACTTAATCCTTAATCTTACTCCTAAACTTAACCACTCAGACCTTATGCCTAAACTTAAGTTAATACTCTTCAATTAATAGACCATCTTATTCTTAATTTAAACTCTAAACCTAACCACTCTGTCTCCTTGCCTAAAGTACTTCTCCATAAAAAGCTATTTGACTTTCAATTCAAATAATTATAAATCAACTTATGATACACTTTTCTCTAAATCTCTAAATCCAAATTGAATTGGGAAATATAATTTAGTTGTTTCCTCAGTCAGACCTCGGCCTACCATGACTGATGAGGAGAGGTGTGGTACTTTTTAAACAGGCGGTACTTTGACACAGCGGGGTTTGTGTGGACATATTGCTCCATGGTTCAATTGCTCCATGGTTCAACAAATACATGTAACATCTTTTTTTACTTCTAAAACTTAACTACTCAGATGTAATGCTTAAACTTTAATTAATATCCTTATAACACTGGACCATCTTGTCCTTGATTTAAGCTCGAAACCCAACCACTTTGACTGCTTACCTAATCCTAAAATATATCTCCAGAAAGGGCTATTTGACTCAACTAAAACCATGATAAACCATTTATGATCCGGATCCCAATAATAATAGGAGGACTAAGGTGTCTCCCAAGTAACTTATGTTGAGAGATGTTTAACAACTGTCTAATTCCACTTGTTACATTATTTAGTTATCCCAAGATAGATTCATCTTTATGAGGTTTTTCTGCATTCTGCACTTCCTTCGGTCACTCCCCTTGGTCGTCACTAGATGGAGACAGAGGAACTACAGATGGAGGGCCTGTGACGGCATTTAGTCCATGAAATCATTAGTCATGGACAATATTTCTCTAATTAATCTTATTTTTAGCTCACTTTCATTCTAAAATTAACTATTCCGACAATTGGTTTTAATATTAGAGTTTACCACTAAAATAGTTAAAACTTAAATATTTTAAACAGTCTACCTCTACCTTGCTACCTATTTATCTTTTACCCGAACCTTTCCCCTCTCGGACCCTCAGGGGTACCGCCAGAGGGTAACAGGTTTGAGAGTGACGCCTATCCCAGCTCGGGGAGCAGAGAATTATTCACTGACCATCTCCCTATCTCTCGATATTTCCAAATAATATCCCAGCAGGGATATGTGTCCCAACAGGGACACACTTCTCTCTCTCTCTCTCTCTCTCTCTCTCTCTCTCTCTCTCTCTCTCTCTCTCTCTCTCTCTCTCTCTCTCTCTCTCTCTCTCTCTCTCTCTCTATCTCTCTCTCGCTCTCTCTCTCTCTATCCTCACCCTATTTCTAAATTAGAGCCATTAATAAGTTGGCATTTGACCCTTAAATATTACCATTTGGTTCAAAGTTTTTAGAATCTCCTTACTTATACTTGAAGAATAATATAGCAATTTAATAAATATACTACTAATACCTTAGTCGGACCACAAAACTTTGTGGTGAGACTAAAAAGTGGAAGAGGTTAACTGACCAATTCTACTGAGTGAAGGCATTTAAATGTCTGCTTATATTCACTCCTAAATCTTAAAATGCATCGGAACGCAAATAGAAGTGTAACCTGTCTTATAGACATTTTATAATGATTACAGTTTTATCTTTACAATATATCTTTATTTATTTACCAATTAATTTATCATTTTAACTTTTCTCTCTTATATAGATTAATACACAAAGGCCGTTGGGTGGCACCCAGGACCGGGCAGTGACCCCGGTAGAAGGAACCGGGTGAAACGGTCCAAAACAGAAAGAAAAAGAACCAGACAAAAGGGGTGAAAATGTAAAAACGTATCCGGAAATAGTGCATCATAATGCGGATACTGTCCCCTGACAACTCCCCTCACATTCCTCCAGAGTCAGAAAAAGTCTGAGTTAACTTTTTGGAGAACCATGAAAACGGGCCAAAAGTATCCGAAAATAGTGCATCATAATGCGGGTAGAGTCCCCTGACAACTCCCCTCACATTCCTCCAGAGTCACAAAAAGTCTGAGTTAAGTTTTTGGAAGAACCGTATAAAAATGGGTGAAAATGGATAAATTGTATCTGAAAATAGTGTCTCTTAAGGCGGGAAGAATCACCTGACAACTCCCTTTGCATTCCTCCAGAGACCAGTTAAAAAAAAGTTTGGTAAGAACCATGCTGGAGGGTCTCCATGCAACAATCGTATCCGAGCCAAAGCACTCATGGAGCGGATGCATTCCTCCATGATGTGAAACAGCCGTTTTTGTTCTGAGTTCTCTCAAAAACCGGGTTTCCGATTTCGTGCGGATGGTAGATTGAAAAACATGAACGAATTTTTTTGACGGAGGAGGGGAGGTCTTGATTCCCCTCTCCGTTGTAAAATGCAACGGGGGAGTGGAAAAGTGTCCGGGGCTTTGGCCCGAAGCGCCGAAGACTTGAGCTTTTTGGAGCCCCTCCTCTGTTGGCATTTTTTTAAACTTCAATTTTGATTATTTTAAGATATAATTGTCCGTTTTCTTTACTGTTTTCGGCTTTCCATGGGTGGGGGTGGATGGCAGGCCGCCTATGAGCTCCCAAATTCTGCCTGGAACCTCCGGGAATTGTGGTCTAAGATCCATAAACTGACAAAGTCACCCAGAAATGTCACTTTAATAGCCCAAAAATATATGATACAAATACATTTAAATAATAAGGGTACAATTGTGCTCCGAATTACCCGGAATTTGATTTATATAACCCCATGATAGTGAAAACAAATCATTTTCATGGAAAAGAGTGTTAAAACGCCTGATTAAAATGTTTGTAATGCTGGCAGCAGGTTCACTGCTGTTAGCAGGGTTTCACATTCAAAGGCACCTAGGCAGAGATCCAGGGTGATGTACAAGGCTTTCACACCCGGCAATAAGTGTTTGAAAGCTGGGGAACAGTGCTGTGAATACAGGGAGAGAGCAGCCAGAGAGAAGCGGGCTCTGAGAGCCACAGAGCGCACCCACAGATCTCCTTGCAGCGCATGACTCTTGCACCCAGAGAACAGGCTGCTTCACAGCACTTTACAAGCCAGGAAAAGTGATTGAATCCTGGGTAAACAGTGTTTAATTGTTTAAGTGTTTTTAAATGTGTGAAACAGTGTTTTGTCACTTTCAAAACTCTCCCGTCATTGACCGGAGAAATTGGGTCGATGTTGTATTCAATCTGACTGTTAATATTCCAGTGAGATGAAGTACGTACAATGACCGGAGTGATCCCATGTTAATTTTGTCCCAAAACCGGAGCATTCCCTCGCCCTAAGTACACAGGGGACTCTACCCACCTTATGAGGCACTATTTTTGGATACAATTTCTCCATTTTTACCCCTTTTCTCTGGTTCTCCCAAAAGTTAATGCAGACTTTTTCTGACTGTGGAGGAATGCAAGGGGAGTTGACAGGGGACTCTTGCGGGCTCATGATGCACTATTTTCAGATACTTTTTTTCATTTTCAGCCATTTTCCATGGATAAATTGAAACTTGTTTTTTTTACATTTTGGTCAATGACCCAGTTCTGGTACTGCATTGCCTGGAGGATAGGACCGAGAGATGACAGACTCTCTGGCCGCCTCACAAGTCACTATTGTCGGACACTTTCTTTTCTTTACCCCGGTTATATCACTCTTTCCTCCTTTGACCATAAAACGTGTTTCCTGCTGGGGTACTGCATCGGACGCAATGTTGCCATCACCAGCCCCGAGTTGGTGCGGAGGTGGGATCATTTAACCCGGTGGTAACCCAAGTCCTCCCTTGGTCCGTGTATCAGACATTGAGGCATTGGACCCATTGTTGCAATCACCGGTTACGCTGACGCATATAAACGGAGAAACAGAAAATAATTTAAATACAATTCACTGTGTCTGTTTTAGTAAGGATGTCGTCCGAATGCCCGGTGTGCAGACTCTTCTATCTGGCTTTGAACAAGTACCTTAAGCACAAACATGCAGTGTGGAACTTGGAGGAAAGAGGCTTCATTCTTAAAATGACCAGTGGCCGAATAAATGTTCGGACCAAACCCTGTCCCATCACAGGGTGTTCGTATGCTGAGAAGAGACAAGACCATCATGTAACTC
>CM070491.1:40114101-40119101 GCA_036324585.1 Champsocephalus esox | reverse complement strand
TGATCCAGTACCTCTGAGTTACTGGATCAGTCCCATTGCTCAGAGTGATGAGACTGATCCAGTAACTCAGAGCGATGGGACAGATCCAGTACCTCACAGCCATGGGACTGATCCAGTACCTCAGAGCCATGGGACAAATCCAGTAACTCAGAGCGATGGGACAGATCCAGTAACTCAGAGCCATGGGACAGATCCAGTACCTCAGAGCCATGGGACAGATCCAGTACCTCAGAGCCATGGGACAGATCCAGTACCTCAGAGCCATGGGACAGATCCAGTACCTCAGAGCCATGGGACTGATCCAGTACCTCAGAGCGATGGGACAGATCCAGTAACTCAGAGCGATGGGACAGATCCAGTACCTCAGAGCCATGGGACAGATCCAGTACCTCAGAGCAATGGGACAGATCCAGTAACTCAGAGCGATGGGACAGATCCAGTAACTCAGAGCCATGGGACAGATCCAGTACCTCAGAGCCATGGGACAGATCCAGTACCTCAGAGCCATGGGACTGATCCAGTAACTCAGAGCGATGGGACTGATCCAGTACCTTAGAGCCATGGGACAGATCCAGTAACTCAGAGTGATGGGACAGATCCAGTAACTCAGAGCGATGGGACTGATCCAGTACCTCAGAGCAATGGGACAGATCCAGTAACTCAGAGCGATGGGACAGATCCAGTAACTCAGAGCCATGGGACAGATCCAGTACCTCAGAGCCATGGGACTGATCCAGTAACTCAGAGCGATGGGACTGATCCAGTACCTTAGAGCCATGGGACAGATCTAGTAACTCAGAGTGATGGGACAGATCCAGTACCTCAGAGCCATGGGACTGATCCAGTACCTCAGAGCCATGGGACTGATCCAGTAACTCAGAGTGATGGGACAGATCCAGTACCTCAGAGTGATGGGACTGATCCAGTACCTCAGAGTGATGGGACAGATCCAGTACCTCAGAGCCATGGGACAGATCCAGTACCTCAGAGTGATGGGACTGATCCAGAACCTCAGAGTGATGGGACTGATCCAGTACCTCAGAGCCATGGGACAGATCCAGTACCTCAGAGTGATGGGACAGATCCAGTACCTCAGAGCCATGGGACAGATCCAGTACCTCAGAGTGATGGGACAGATCCAGTACCTCAGAGCCATGGGACTGATCCAGTACCTCAGAGTGATGGGACAGATCCAGTACCTCAGAGCCATGGGACTGATCCAGTACCTCAGAGCGATGGGACAGATCCAGTAACTCAGAGCGATGGGACAGATCCAGTACCTCAGAGCCATGGGACTGATCCAGTACCTCAGAGTGATGGGACAGATCCAGGTGAAACTCGAAACCAGGGATAGAAAACAATTTGAATCTCCGAACCACTTATACTTACCGGAAATCGAAAAAGAGGAGATGGGCGGAGAGGTGACTAGAGGGAAGGAGAGGATACTAGAGGAGAGGAGATAAGGAGAAAAGAAGAGGAGAAGAGGAGATAAGGAGATACAAAGAGGAGATAAGAAAAGCAGATGAGGAGAGGAGATAAGGAGAGGAGATGAGGAGAATAGAGGAGGAGATAAGGAGATAAGAAGAAGAAGAAGAAGAAGTTAAAGATGTAGTAACTGTGTGTGTGTGTGTGTGTGTGTGTGTGTGTGTGTGTGTGTGTGTGTGTGTGTGTGTGTGTGTGTGTGTGTGTGTGTGTGTGTGTGTGTAATGAGCCAGGTCATCGTAGTGATGGTAACACATACCGGAGGTTCAGTCTGATGACCGGCAACAGGTGCTGCTGCCATGGTAACGCAGGGGTGGGGTCAACTATGACAACGCCACTGACACCGGAGACAGTGTGTGGCGTGTGTGTGTGTGTGTGTGTGTGTGTGTGTGTGTGTGTGTGTGAGAGAGAGAGAGTCCCACTGTGGTGAGAGTCAATCCAGTCGAGTCAAGTCATTGCTCAGGTCAAACAAGTCAAACGGAATTCTAATGAATAACCCAGTTTCCACATTTAAATCAGTTAACCTGTTAAGCCCTAGAGACCCCGGTACCGCCCTCCCGCAACATCTTGCAGGAAACAGTGTCTGAGGGCATGTTCATTTACTAAACTATGAATGTTTTATACCCATGTAACGGGAAGAAACTCATCTAACTGATCTTTTTTTTTAGAAACCCCATAATGCTAACGCTGAGCCTCTGAATTAGCAACGAGCGAAAAATGCTAACAGATTACTGCACCGAAACTCACTCACAAAACCTTATTATTTATCTTTCCTGCACATCCAACCCATCGATCTGATCGTGAGATGACACAGAATCGATGGGTACAGACATTATCACTCAATGACCCGAACTCGCGAAGCTAGGAACAAGAACAGACATCAAAACATGTGGCGCTAGGTAGCTAAAAACGCTAACATGGCTCACCTGTGTGGTAGCCTGGTCTAAAGTGGTCTTCAATGGCATTAAAACGATAAAAACGCTGCTGACGTTAATCCAGAGGCTAATCCAATGTGTCCCTTTGAATTATCTCTGATCATCCATGAGCAATAAACCTGCTTTTCCGTTTCTAGATGTCAGAGCGAGAGACAGCTTCACTCTCATGCAAAACTGTGTGCACGAAGCCCCCACCTTTTTGTTTTACCGTGTGTGTGTGGGTGTGTGTGGGGAAATCCCCTTCGATTATATTGGCTCTAACGGTCAGAAAGAGATGTCAATCAGCAACATTGACAAAGGGGGGCCAGAGACATGGAAAATCCACCCAAACGACCCCAGAAGTGTTTGTTTTTTTGCTAAATCTCTCTAAAAAGGTCAGATTTCACTTGTTTTGCATCAATCTTGATACAGGGTACTTGTTTTATGTTGTACTTTGGATTCCTAAAGCTTTTAGTCTACTAACCCATCATCCAAAGGTAGTTTTCACTGTAAGTACAAAAGAATCTTTGAACGGACACTATAATTGACAGTTTTTTACCATGTTCTATCTGAATTTTATTTAAAATAAAAAACATCTATATTGTTCTGACTTTTCTACATCCAACTCACAGGTTTATCATGACTTTGAGAGACAAAATTATTAATGTAACCCTTTTAGAAGATATGGTCATTTGTTCTGGGAATGTCATTTTCGAGCCTGAAACTTGAAAAACAGGCTCAGGGCTGAACAGGTTAAAATGTTGTGGTTATGAACATTTTAGTTTTATTTTCAACATAAACAGCAATGGAGAGTTGGGCTCTAAATTGATAACAGGAGTACAACACACATATTGTACATCAACATGTGAAGCCTCCTGCCCTGGCTCCCCTTCAGCAGGGTCACAGCATGTCTCCTGTCTAAGGTGCTCCCATACAACACTGTCTCATTGTTTCCCTAACTGTGTCTGTGCACAAATAAATATTGCATCAAAGCCAATACAACGGAATAGTGTATGTACCAGGGCGCATGATATGTGTATGTGTGTGTGTTTGTGTGCAGACAGTGCGAAATTAAGATTAAACACATTTCTTTCATTTGGGAACACCCACATATACATATGGAGTTGGCCAGATGTGTGTAAATTACTGTTTATGGTCATTTGCAAACAAATGCCGTTGTCGGGCAGACACAGACACACCGAACACACACACACAGAGCAGAGCTGAGCATAAACACAAAAACACACACTTCATGCGCCTTAGTGATCGGACATCTCCTTCACAAAACAAATATTAGGGGGATTAATCGGGCAGTTCGATTTGTGTAGAGGTGTGTGTGGTTAACACGTAGCAGCCTGCGGTCGCTCTTCAGCTGTTTTAATGAAAGTACACACAGTGAAGGCGTTGCTGGTGCTGCACTTCTCAGAGGCGGAGTTACACGTCCCGCTGCCTCCAGGTGCTGAAAAGATTTCATGAAGTGAAGGAGAGTCCGAGTTCAAAATATATCTAAAATAATGTATGCACTGCCATTTCCCAACATAAACATTACAGTCTGCAATGAGACGGCTGTCTCCTCTGTGCTCCACTTGCCGCTCCGGTAACTTTCTTGAGCGAACGAGATACAGTATCTTTTTTTTTCCATTGTCCTTTAGGGGCTCCCTACAATACAAAAACAATTGCAAATATTTAATTTTAAAAAGTGAAGTCCTTTCGTGTCATCTGTCTCAAGTCATGAATACCAAGTCAAGTATTTTATCAATGTTAGTCAAGCAAGTCTCAAGTCCGAAAATATGCGACTCGAGTCTGACTCGAGTCAAGTCATGTGACTCGAGTCCCCCACCTCTGCAGACTGGTGTTCTGCAATAATGTCTCACGGGGGGAGCTGGTCCCAGGTCAGTCTGAACCAGCCCTCACTATAACAGGAGAGTATTCAGTCTTTAGCAGCAGAACTAGGAGCTGGTCCCAGGTCAGTCTGAACCAGCCTTCACTATAACAGGAGAGTCTTCAGTCTATAGCAGCAGAACTAGGAGCTGTTCCCAGGTCAGTCTGAACCAGCCCTCACTATAACAGGAGAGTCTTCAGTATATAGCAGCAGAACTAGGAGCTGTTCCCAGGTCAGTCTGAACCAGCACTCACTATAACAGGAGAGTCTTCAGTCTATAGCAGCAGAGCAAGGAGCTGTTCCCAGGTCAGCCTGAACCAGCCCTCACTATAAGAGGAGAGTCTTCAGTATATAGCAGCAGAACTAGGAGCTGGTCCCAGGTCAGCCTGAACCAGCCCTCCCTATAACAGGAGAGTCTTCAGTATATAGCAGCAGAACTAGGAGCTGGTCCCAGGTCAGTCTGAACCAGCCCTCACTATAAGAGTAGAGTCTTCAGTCTATAACAGCAGAACTAGGAGCTGGTCCCAGGTCAGCCTGAACCAGCCCTCCCTATAACAGGAGAGTCTTCAGTATATAGCAGCAGAACTAGGAGCTGGTCCCAGGTCAGTCTGAACCAGCCCTCACTATAAGAGGAGAGTCTTCAGTATATAGCAGCAGAACTAGGAGCTGGTCCAAGGTCAGTCTGAACCAGCCCTCACTATAAGAGGACAGTCTTCAGTCTA